>CM014729.1:33174383-33433984 GCA_004329165.1 Spatholobus suberectus | reverse complement strand
GAATCACTGTTAAGCGCAGGAGACAAGTTTGATTTAATTACAGATCAAGAAGTTTAAAGATGAATTGGCCAAACACTCCCCAGATAGATGCAGTTTGGACCCAACCAAAGGGTTAGAGAAGAAAGAGCTCCAACCACTGTCTTCCAACAAAGAAATTTCCTTCACCTACTCACCAAAACCTTTACAACATGCACATGCCCCTGCAAATGAAGACTTTGAAACCGAAACTGCTCATGCTCCTAGTTCAGAATTTCTTCCATTACCTCCATTGACCCTCATTCCGAGATCTCCAAAGAGAGAACCCTTAATATAATTACCAATCGTTGTGGTCGTTTTTGCTATATATTAACAATATACCACATTGAACATTTATATGAGCAGGTGCATAAGGCTGAGTTTGTCATTCTTTGCATTGGGAAATTTAGTGGTTTTCCTAACATTCCTGAATTCACACCCAGACTAGGCTCAGAAGTTTTTAATGGCAGAGAGTTATGCACTCGATGGCCTACTAGAATTTGGACAATGAGACTGCTGCTGAATTGATCAAAAGTAAAAGAGTTACAATAGTAGGCTCGCAGAAATCTGCTCTTGATCTAGCAGCTGAATGTGCAAATGCAAAAGGTGAGATTATATGGTGCAAGAGCAAAGGGTGGAGCACCGGGGTTGGGTCTAGCAGAAGGGGTTAATCCCTCATAATGTGGCAAACCAAAGTTCGAATTTCTGCTGAGAGAAGTGCTCATATTTAGTGTCGTGCCTTTCCAATAGGATTATTTCCAATGGAAGATACCTATGGAAAACTAAAAAAATAAAATAGAGGGTGGATCCGGTTATTTTTACAATAAAAATATGACAAGCATTAGTTCATAGAAAGACTTCTACAATAACTCACTAGGATTGGCTTAATAGTGGGGGTTGATATATCTTACATGAGGTTATATGTTTTAACCACAACACTACTATTGTACACCAACCAAAAAAAGAAAAAAAAAATCCACACTATTATGTAGATCTCACAATTTATTAATGAAAAACTTCTGTAATTTATTTTGTTATTATGTTACTTATTATGTTACTATTCCTAACAAATTTTAATATTACTGAGTTAAAATTACTTTAGTTTTTTTGTTACCATAATATAATTTCTGTTATTGTGACATTTTTGAATCGCTACTGTATGTTCAGTAACAATGATTTTTTTAAATGTTACTCTAATGTAATTACAATATAATTTTAATTTGATTAAAATATAACCTGATATACAATACAATGTTTTTACACTTTTTTAAATAAAAATTTTATTTCTAGCTTCATTCGATGATAATATTATTTTTCTATTATTTTACATTTTAGACTATTGTATTTTTATTGTAGTAATTTTTTTCTTATGATTATCGTATTACTTTATTATTATTTTTTATGTTTTATTAGTATTGTTTATATTAATTGTTACTGTTATTTTTATTTACTTTACATTTGATTCAAGATTATAATATTAATTTATTTGATTTTATAATATTAATTTATATATATACTTGTGTTTAAACCGTGCTATAGACGGGGCATACATTTGGTTATAAACCCACAAATATTTCTTATTTTATTCAAAATATTTATAAAATTGGTCGAAAAAAAATTATGTTTAAAAAATTAAAAAAAGGATTAAATTATGTTAAATTTAATTTTTTTGTATTTTTGAAACGTGAAGTGATAAAATAATTCAATTATTTTACATTTATATTGTAAATAAAATTAAATTTTATTAATTTTATAATATTTAAAGTTTATAAAGAATATTTTGAATAATTTAAAATGTAAAAATTAATTAAATTAGGTGCAAACTATTGAAATCAAATATTGCTTAAAATAAATTAATGAATTGTTGTAGGTATTTAGTATTATCTTTTACTTGAAAGGAGAAAATGCATTAACTATCAATGTAGATATTTTTTTCTCCTTAACATAGAAAAGTATATTAGTTGTAATAAATATTTAAAGAGTTTAATGACATCCCTTGTCAAACCAATTAGAAATCAACTTTGGTGTAACTTTTAGGGTAGTTATTATAAAAGTCAATAAACTTATCATACATGGTAGTTTATGATTAGATGACAGAGAAAAATAATTACACTGACAGTGTAAATACTTTTTTCTCATATTTAAAAGAGTGATACTTTTGTCCAAATATTTCAATCAGTTGTCCATTAAGGATTTCCAATAATATTATATGATATTATATGTGGTAAGTATATTAAAATTAACATAATATAAAATTAAATTAAATTTCAAAATTAAATATTTTAATTTACAATAAAATTATATATTTTAAAGAAAACGATTATATAATATAATATGTATAATCATAGCAGTACATAGACTTAATAATCATATTTTCAAAATTACATAAAATAAATATTTATATTTATTCCAATATTTAAAATATAATATATTTTGTATTATATAGTGAAAATTACTATACATTTGAATTTCATATTAATTATTTATAACATTAATATTTAGACAATTTTAAATGAGTTTACCATTTCAATATAGTATAAATATTAAAATTATATAGTATATATCATTATTAATATATTTAATAACAAAAATAGGTTTATATTTAATGGGAAATTATTTAAATTAATTATAAAATATTTACAACTGACATATTCACTTTACAACTTAATGATGAATATAAAAAATTTTCATATCATTTAAATATTAAGTGTAACAAAATTGTAAATTTAAATATTGTAAAAATATAGAATTTTAAATAACTTTACTATCATATTAGATGTTAAAATAATTAAGCATATTATATTATACTTAATATTACACTTAAATCTAAATATAATTGTAATTTTGAAATATGAAATGATAAAACAATTCAATTATTTTACAATGATATTCCAAACTAAATTAAATTGTTAATTTCATAATATTTTAAGTTTATAAGCAATAATTTGAATCTTTTAAAATTTAAAAACATTGTTGAAAAAATTATTACTTTTATTTTACAAGCAATTGAGTTAAATAATATGTAGAACTTAAAATAACTCATATAATGCATAGAAAAAGTAACTTATTACATATAGATGTTATATGTGATAATATAATACATGAAATAAAATAATAGTAATTAAGTAGAGAATTATAATAACAATATTTTAATTTAAGGTAAAATTATATATTTTAAATAAAGAATAATATAATATAATATGTGTAGTTGTAGCAGTATATGGGATAATAATCTTATTTTTCATTTTTATAAATTTATGTAAAATAAATATTTTCATTTATTTCAATTTTTAAATTATTATATATTTTTTATTAGAAAGTGAAAATTATTATACAATTAAGTTTTATATTAAATGTGTATGATATTTATATTCATACAATTTTAAATGAGATTACCATTTCAATTTTATATAAATATTAAAATCATATATTATATATCATTATTAATATATTTAATAACAAAATATAGCTTCATAATTAATAGGACATTGTTTAAATTGATTATAAAATATATTTATTTTAAAAATATCCTTTCTAATTGTTTTATAATAATAATAATAATAAGTATGTTAAATGGAAAATGTATATAAGAAGAGGATTATAAAAAAGAAAATGTGTATAAGAAGAGTGATATAAAATGAAATGTAATTATAATGAATGGGAAATGTTAACAACATACTCTTTTATCGCGTTATTTTAAATACACTCCTTATTATTGACAGAAATTTATTAGAAACTACACAATTTTTTGGGTGTCATCTTATTTAATGAGCTCTACCCATAATTTTGTAATTTTCAATAATTCCAATCAATAACAAGGAGTGTGTTCAAAAAAATGTGTAGCTAGTGCTCCTCTATAATGAATAGTAAAAACTATGTAAATTTGTCATGATCTTACATGGGTGTAAGAAAAATTATATCTTAAAAGTTTAACACTTATCAAAAGTTTCCTTTCAATGATTTTCAAATATATATATTAATCAATAATCAATATTTTATCATTATTTTAAATATCTTTATGACATTTTAAAGGTTTAATTGTATTTTTAATCTCCCTGTAATCTCTAATCCACAATTTTGGTCCCTTTTTTAATTGCGCAATTTTAGTCTACCAATTTTTAAAATTAAACAACTTTAGTCTATTCATTAGTTGACCATGCATTGACTATTAGTTGACTAATTGTAACTATGATGTGGCATGTTGACTCTGATGTGATAGTGACATGGCAAGTGGATTAATGGTAAAAGTAATAAAGATTAGACCAGAATCCATGACCCTTTCCTTTTTGTTAACCACCAAAGCCACTAAAACATTTCATTTGTTAATTTATAATGTAAACACTATATAATATATATTTAATACTACATGAGTTGATTGCACTTTTAGTCCATACATTGTGCAAATTTAATTTTTATTTAATATTCAACTTTTATTATTTTAATTTAAAAAATTAAAAAATAATAAATTTATTTTGATTGTATGTTTATATTTATTGTATAAAAATATATTAAATAATAAGTTCTATAATTTATTTGTTAAATACTTTATTTCTATTTTATGATATAAATTTATTATTTAATATTTTTAAACTAGATTTAACATTAAATAAGTATTTTAAAATGATGCTTCATAATTTTGTAATTGTTAAACTAGATTTAACAAATATTAAATTTTAAATTTTTATAATTTTTATAAATATTAAATTAAATATTAAGTATTAAAAGTTTCAAAAATAAATAATAAATTTTTAAACTAAAGTAAAAAAATATTTAATAAATAAATTTCATAATTTAATAAATAAATTTATATAATTTATAAATTAGTATAATTGAAATAAAAATATTTAATAAATAAATTTATCATAACTTTTTTAATTTTCTAAATTAAAATAATAAAAAATAAAAATTAAATTCATAAAATGGTGTTGATAAAAATGCAGTTAACTCATGTGGTAATATTATACTTCTTCGGACTCAAATATAAATAAAAAAAATTTGATGTATGATAGTCTAAAATATAACCAAATCTAACTAATTTCACCCTATTTAATGATATTATCTCCAAAATATCCTTCATTTAATTAAGATTTTATTTTAAATAACCTTTTTTAATTCATGATATCAAGTTCCAATAAAGACAATTTAGGAAAAAAGTTTTTTTTTATTTGAGATTAGTAAAATTAAATGATGTTAATTAACTTTTTTAATTAGTGTAAAATTAGTTATTTTTTGTTTATATTTGAATTTGGAGTAATTATATAATATAGTGTTTATATTATAAATTAAATAATTCAAATGGCTTATTGGCTTTGGTGGTTAAAGAAAAAGAAAGGGTTGGATTTTAGTCTTACATTTATTACTTTTATCATATGTTTATGTACTCAAAATTGCTTAATTTTAAAAATTAAGAAACTAAAATCGCGTAACTTAAAAAAAGAGACCAAAATCGCAGATCAAAGATTAGAGGTCACCAAAAATACAAATTTGCCGGCCACATCAAAGTTGACTAACAGTCAACAGATGGAATAACATTACTTAATTTTAAAAATTCGGAGAATAGGCAATTAAAAAAAAGGGGACCAAAGGTACTTCCTCCTGTTCCCCTGTTTTCATCATCATTTCTTGGAGTTTCATCATCATGACTATCGATTTTTATATTATTATATCCAACGGTTGAAAATAAATGTTCACAGGTGAACAGTTTTTAATAAACTTCACCGTAGACTCCGCGATTTATAATAAGCGAGAGATAGAAAAAGAGAAGTTTCTCTTGTTCCTCCCAGGCTTGCTGGGGAAGATGAACCAAATAGGAGAAATTTTTTTCCTATTTTCTATCCCTTCCCTTTTCTGTCTTACCAACTACCAAGCGAACCCACCCCCGTGTTAGACACTTGAACTGGGCAGCGACGAAACACAATAATAAATGAAGTAAAATTTTCCACGAGATAATAATGTTACATAAAAGAACAAAAAGAAGAAATTCTCCCTTTATTAGTCGTTGTCATCTTTGTTTTCTCAGTCACCGAGTTCCTTGTCAGTCACTCAGTTCAATAGCACGTAAAATGTTGTTGTTTACTCTTGATATGTCGTTAGTACGACAAAAAGAGTCCATCAACTTCCTTAGCAATATCCTAGGTGGAATATGCTCCGAAAAAGGAAATCTAAAACTTAGTATTTGTCGTTAGAGATTTCGTTCATATAATTGTTTCTGGCCGTCTTTTATGTTTGCTAACCAACTTATTCAATTAAGAATATTAGTCCATTAGGTGAGAGAAACCCTTGGATTTATAAGCCTCGACTCTCTCAATGGAAGCACTAAAGTTATGAACATAAGTCCAGAGGAAAAACCATCTCAAAAGACTAGTCCATTAGATAGGAGAATCACTTAAACTTATAAGCCTCTCTTATTAGGTGAGACTCCTGAAGTGGGACTCATAACAATATAAATGCTCAAATTAATACTTTAGACCAGGGGGACCTGTACAATATAGAATGATCACAATCATCTAACGTTTGAAATTTGAAACTTCAGATCTTGTAGAATTCTTTTCAACCTTCGATTTTGCATATAAATCCCACATCACATGCCCTACATCCACTACTATATTTTTGAATTCTTATCAACGAATCAATGACAGACCAGATCTTACTTGGGTTTATCATAGCCTTGATAGTTGGTACTGGTAGGTTTTAAACCTGTTGTATTTTTCGGTTTTCTTCCAGTTCTATGTTGGTTTTTAATTGGTTTTGTTTTGTCACAAGATTTTTGACCGTATATTAACATGTTGCAGTTGCGTTCCTGTGGTTGATGATTTCTTTGCTTCGTCATTGCTATAAAAGATCCAAGACCAAGACTGATAGCAGTTCAGACACATTTCTGACTCGTCATGGATAAATTTCTGAGTAATATGGAGAGTGAAAAGCCAATCAGGTATACTGGTGAACAGCTCAGGATTGCAACTGATAACTACTCTACATTGTTTGGGTCAGGAGGTTTTGGAGAAGTTTATAAAGGAAATTTAAGTGATGGAACTACAGCGGCTGTGAAGGTTCTACGTGCGAATTCGGACAAGAGAATTGGGGAACAGTTTATGTCAGAAGTGGGTACAATTGGAAAAATTCATCATTTCAATCTAGTTAAGTTGTATGGATTTTGCTTTGAAAAAGACCTGAGAGCACTGGTTTATGAATACCTGGGGAATGGCTCTCTTGACAAGTATCTGTTTCATGAAAATAAGACCCTAGGTTATGAAAAGCTTCATGACATTGCAGTTGGGACAGCCAGAGGCATTGCATACTTGCATGAAGATTGCCAGCAAAGAATAATCCACTATGACATCAAACCAGAGAATATTCTGTTGGACAGCAACTTCAATCCTAAAGTTGCGGATTTTGGAATGGCCAAGCTTTGTAATAGGGAAAATTCTCATGTAACTATGACAGGAGGTCGGGGCACTCCTGGTCATGCTGCACCTGAGCTTTGGATGCCACTTCCTGTAACTCACAAGTGTGATGTTTACAGCTTTGGGATGCTGTTATTTGAAATCGTAGGCAGGAGAAGAAACCTTGACATTAACCTTCCAGAAAGCCAGAAGTGGTTACCAATATGGGTTTGGCAAAGATATGATGCGGGAGAACTAGGAGAGTTAATAATGGCTTGTGGAATAGAGGAGAGGTATAAGAAAATGGCTGAAAGAATGGTTATGGTAGCTTTGTCTTGTGTTCAGTATAGGCCAGAATTAAGACCAATGATGAGTGATGCGGTGAAAATGTAGGAAGGTTCAGTGGAAATTTCTAAACCTTTGAACCCATTTCAGCAAATGATGGATGGGATTTTCCCTGGTCATTCAGTCCAAGAATCACGGACCAATGCTACTAGCATAAGTATTAACTCTAGCTCTTCTGCTATGGTATCCGAACCAGGCATTTTATATGCTACTCCTATGATGAGGCATGATGACATTGAATTGGCCTCTACCAATGGTGATGAATGAGACAGGCTATTTGATGAAAGTTTTCCATTGTTTAAAAATGGAATGGAATATTTCTTTTCTACTATTGTGTCTATTCATGTTTCCTATTTTTTTCCCCTGCACTACTAAAATAAACTAATTTATTTAGTAAATGAAGCAAAGAAGTAAAGGCAAGTAAATATCTATAGTAGGACCTCGAAATAGCAACATCAGCTGTAACAAAATGTCTGAATTTGTACAAAAGCTCTGTCAATTCAAATTTTGCTGTCCAAATAAGGGCCTGTATAGTCTGATAAAATGTTTTCTGTTTTCACAAATTATTTTGGTTTAGTCATGCTTTGCAAATGAAAAATACTCATATAACCATGAACTCCTGGTTATGCTGCACCTGAGCATTGAATGTCATTTCCAGTAACTCACTAATGCTATGTTTACAGCTTTGGAGTACTTCTATTAGAAATCATTAGTAGAAGAGAACTGGACATGAACCAGTTTAAGTAACCGAATCTTGCAATATATGTGCTACTCCTACGGTTGTGAGGAAGTAAGAGATGGAATTACTCTCTAGCAAAGGGGTATAAGGGAGTACAAATGCTACATGATGGAAGTTTTACATAGCTTAAATTATGTTGTAAAAATATTTTCCTTTTTTTGGAATTTGATTCTGTCGAATCTGTTCTATTTTGATAAATAAATAAAGTCAACACGTATTTTTAAATAAACAAACCTATTGTATATAATTTGAAACGAAAACTTTAAACCAATATGTATCTTATATTCTTTTACACAGATTTGCTCCTATCTTAAAATCTCTTAGGTTTTACTTCTTTCGAACGTGGAATTCTTGCGTACTACAATGGCCAATAGCTGGCTGAAGCTAGAAACCACGCCTGTGCAAGAGTCTCAGCCGAAAAGGGGGGGAATGTGAGAGATGAGTACAACTTTACAAGACAAAATACATAGTGCATGATCTTGAGTTTGCAAATCGTTCGATAGATTCTATTTTGCAATTGAGGAACAACCTGAAGAACCTATAAGAGCAGTTGGTCGGAGTGAAAATTGGTAGTGCAGATAAGGAGGAATGAGAAGGAGAGATACATTTTAACATTCATGAATCCAAATAGTCAAATAACCTAAAACATCTTAAGCTTTCACTCTAGTCTTCTGGTTTGATGAAAGACACAAAACTCTTGTAGCAAAAGTGTTGCAAAGTGTAACACAAATTTTAAGAGATTTTAGTTTAGGCACCAAGAATTGTGTTGCAGAGTATGCATTGTAATTTTCAACAAAGCTCAAAACCATTCTTTGTTTTAAATGCACAAAATTAGATAGAATTTCTATTTTACAGCAATCTCTTTAACGTTAAAGTACAACTAAGCAGGTTTTTCGATCTGAAATGTATTGTGCTTGGTTTTGGAACCAGATTCTCTGGAAGATTCTGTCTCCCATGACGTAGTAGTATCTGAATTTGCAGTGGTTCCTTGTGGAGTCAAGTTTGGCTCACGAGACACCAGGTTTTGGAAGGGAAATGGAGGTGGAGAAATTTCAATTTCACCCTCTAACATCTTCACCACAGTACTCATAAGAGGTCTATCATCTGGTGAATACTGAACACACCATAGAGCCACCTTTGACATTCTCTCGGGTTTCTCCTTGTGTTTCTCTTCAATTCCACAAAGCGAAAGCATTACAGATAACTCATTATTCTCAAACATATCCCATGTCCATTTAGGAAACCATTGTTGTGATTCATTGTAGTTATCATCAAAATGCCTTCTCCTCCCTACACTTTCAAAGAGGAGAATGCCAAAACTATAAACATCACACTTGTGAGTCACCGGATAAGGCTTCCACATTTCAGGTGCAGCATATCCCCTTGTTCCTCTGAAGTGTGTATTGACTGCAACACTATTTTCTCTGCTGCAAAGCTTTGCCAGGCCAAAATCTGCTACCTTTGGTTCCAAGTTCATGTCAAGGAGAACATTCTCTGGTTTAATATCATAATGAATTATTCTTTGTTGACATTCCTCATGTAAATAAGCAATTCCTTTTGCTGTTCCAATTGCAATCTCATGAAGCTTCCCCAACTCAATGTCTCGGTTCTGGCTGCCAAACAAGTACTTGTTGAGAGACCCATTTTCCACATACTCATAAACAAGAGCACGCTTGTCACAGTGGAAGCAGAAACCATAAAGCCTGACTAGATTCACATGGTAAGTTCTTCCAATAGTGCCAACTTCTGCTTTGAATTGCTCTTCCATTCCCATATCCAAACTGTTGATAACTTTGACAGCCACATGTTCTCCATTGGACAATTCCCCCTTGTAGACAACCCCAAAAGCACCTGAACCCAATATGGTTGAATAGTTCCATGTAATTATATCAAGTTGCTCAGGAGAGAATCTAATGGGTTTCTCCTTGTTGATGTTGCTTAGGAATCTTTCCATTGTTGGAAACTCAGCTTTTGAACCTTGAACTGTGGAATCTAGTGGTATTACTACTTCAATTTCACTAGTTGAAGGAAATGACTTTGAAGTTTTATGATCCTTCTCTGTAGTCGAAAGCTGGGCATATGCAGGAATTGCTTCTCCTGCCTTCTTCAAGCACTCAATAATGGCATATACTATTGCTATAATAGCTATTAGTCCCACCACTCCAGAAACTGAAAATTGAAATAGAACATAACCACAAAAGTTAGCTTTTCTAATCAACCACAGGATGATTGTGTGGTAGAAGGATGAGAATATAACACATGTTTCTCTATAAGCTATCCACTTTCAGTTTTGCCTGAACTTTGCCATAGCATGAGTATCAACCATTTCACCTTTGAAGCTAATTTTCTATACCGTAGATACAAAACTAATCAATATTGCATCTCAGTGTAAAAAATGCAGGGCATAGGCTGTTGGTTTTACTTAGAGGTTGAAATTCTGATAAAATACACACAAATGAACTAGTTTCAACCATTTATTTTTCAATCATGTTATCATGTCACATTTTATCCTTTAAGGGGTACCCACAAGAAACCAATAATTGTTACGGCTATGCTTTGTCATGAAATAAAAATATGAAACAGAGATATATCACAAGCATGCATGGATCCAAAAGGTTTAGCTGTCTGCTTACCAATGGACGCTATTACTGCCCATTTCATAGTTGAATTCGCACTTTCATTAAATTTGTCAAAACTGGTCTGAAAATCGTCAGATGAACTGTGGAACGATGGGGGAGAAAACCGAAAACTCATGTTTGTTCTCTAAGGTTGTGAAGGAGAGCCTCGAGACAAAGTTAATGGTGGAATTTGGATTAGCAAAAGACTCGAATAACATGCAAATGGGACATACAGATATTCAAGTAGATAACATCCATGTGGGTATGAAAGAAGAAATGGCTTCTTTGACCAAAGTGTACTCTGACCAAGTCTGTTGTAAGTTCTTTATAGCCCCGCAAGTCAGCTTGCTTCGTGTTCGAGTCATTTATCAGTAATTGACCATTCTGTGCAACAAAACGCGTTTTTGCTTAATGTCGGAGAAATTGCACCGTGAAAATAAGGCAACGTATGACAAGGTCTAATTTTTAGGTTTCCAACACCTACCATAGCCAATTTTGTTCAAGATATGGTTAGTGAGGACTTTTCTATTTTATTGGACAGAAACTAAATAAAAAATTGTAAAAAAAATCTCAATTTTGATGGAAATCATGGATGTGTTTGCATTGTCTTTATATATATTATATCATCCGTGTTGAACGAATTCGTAAAACGAAGCATTTTCCAATTAATAAATGTAAACAAGGTATAATTTAACACAGCTGGTATATTGTGGACCATCATGGTCCACTATAATAATATGATTAAAGTTCCGGGAAATCAATAAGAACTTTCGAAGTACAGTGACTCAAAAAGAGGCAAAACGTAAGATAGAGAAGGCAATTTCTTTTTCAATATTGTTAATATTTTACTTTTAAGAAAAACTGAAAATAAATATAACATAGAAGAGTCTCACCCCTAACACTTTGATTGGATAGAAGATGAAATTGAGAAGAAAGAAATAGATATAAATTTTAAGTGAAAATTTGTATTGTATGGATTGATAGAATTAGGGATGTCAACGAGATGGGTACAGACAGTAATCCTTTCATATTTGTTCGTATTTATATGGGTACCCATTAAGTTGGTATTCATGAATTTTATATATATTTATGGGTATTCACGAATATCCGTGGATATTTGTTAAAATGTGAAATTTTAAACAAAAAGTACAAAATAAAATAAAAATAAATATTTTTGAAACATATATTTATACTAAAAAATATAATTTTGTAACATATATTTATACTAAAAATAAATAATTTTGAAATACATATTTATACTAAAAATAAATTAAAATAATTTGCTTTATAAACGGGTACTTTACTACCTATCTTTGCTTTATTAATATGCGAGTATCCATTTAATATATCTATGGCAGATTTTACTCGCGAATATTCGCAAGTACGAGTTTTTTTTCCATCCCTATATACTGATAATGTAAATTTTTTTTACATTGTTATTCTATTATGAATTGGCGTAATAATTGAAAATTGTTAACATTCATAATAATTATTTTAAAAGCAACATCTAAGATAACTTTTAATTGACATGACAATGTAAAAATATTTATACTAATAATGTAAAAAATTAAAGTCATAAAATAATAATTTATTTTTTAAAAGATTTTATATAAAATGAAAATTATTTTTTAGTTATTTATAATTGATATAATGGTGATACTCACTTTCACTTCTATATTTTTTGGATTATTTTATCATTTAACTAACATTATAAACTACACTATTATTATGTTTTAACTGCATGTAAAAAACCACCCCACTAATTGTATATAAAGTTCAATTTCAAAATAATTGTATCTATTATCTATAAGTATTTTAATGACGATACTCACTTTTTATCTCCACATTTTTTGGACTATTTTATCCTTTAACTAACATTATAAACTACATCATATTTTTTTATATTTTCAATTCTTATTTAACTCCATCATCTATTTTTATTTTATTTTCAAAGTAAAAAATAATTTTACACCCCACTAACTACTTATAAAGAGGCATGAAGTGCCTCTTTTCTCGTAGTAATTATAAATTATAAAAAGTATTTCATATTTTAAAATAATTATAGTTTTTAGTTATAGATGATATTTAAAAGAAGTTTATTAAAAAATAAAAAAAATTGATTTTTTATTTCAAATGCTTAAACAAACACATTGAAAATTTTAAAATATGTTCTTTAAAATAAAGTAAATTTTTAATAAAACAAATTTGAAATAGATGAATAAATTAAAAAATTAGATTATTCTAGATATTCAGATGAAATCAAATTAAAAAATATAGCTCAACTAGTATTTTAACCTATGCAATGCACAAAGTAAATGTTTATTCAAATTACTAAAATTTATAATAAATAAATATTTTTGAATATGTAAATTATATCTTCTCTTTATATAAATTAGAATAGTTATCTTGAACAAAAACATTTTTAGGAATTATTCTTCAACGAGAGTATTTTAAGAATTTTTCTTCAACGGGAGTGTTTTTAGAAAATTTTCTCAATTTTTTGTCTATTTCAATCTATCCTTTCATTTTTATTTCTAAATTGAATTTTAATATTTTTTTAAACGAAATTATCAATTACTAGGTGAAAGAGAGGCACTCTATGCCTCTCTACATTTTTAAAAAAATAAAAATAAAATAAAAGAGAGAGAGTGCAATAGTGGGTAATTTATAAAGTAGTTAAAAGGTAAAATAGTGAATAATTTAGAGAATAATTAAAGGATATAATAGTGCAATAAAAAGTAGAGACTAAGAAGAAATCCTCTTTATTATAGTTATAGATTAAAAATAACATTGTATCACAATATAAATTATTTATTATAAATCTAAAATATAATTTATATATTCCAAAATATTTTGTTATTATGAATTTTAATTATAATATAATTTATATATTCAAAAATGTTTATTTACCCTCTCCCTCTCTCTCTATAAATTAAAATAGTTATCCTGAACGAGAGCGTTTTTAGAAGTTATTCTTTAACAAAAGCAATTTTAGGAGTTTTTCTCAACGAGAGCAGTTTTATGATTTTTCTTAATTTGTTATCTATTTCAATCTTTCCTTTTTATTTTTATTTCTAAATTGAATTTCCATATTTTTTTAAAAGAAATTATCAATTATTAAACATAAATTGTATCACAATATAAGTTGTTTACCATAAATCTAAAATATAATTTATATGTTCAAAAATACTTATTTTTTATGAATTTTAATTATAATATAATTTATATATTCAAGAGTATTTATTTATTATAAATTTTAATTATATAAAATATACATTTTTAATGCTAAAATACTAGTTATAATTAGAATTCATAATAAATAAATATTTTTGAACATATATATTACATTTTAGATTTATGATAAGAGTTTAATAGATATGCATTGACAGTATAAAAACTTTTACAATATCAACCAATCATAAATCACCGTTGGTATGACTTTTAAAGTAGTTATTATAAAAGTTAATTAATTTACCATACATGGTGGTTTGAGATTGGATGACAATGTAAAACTACTTTATGTAACACCAGCTACTTTCCTAATCTGTGTTTTAAGTGATTTAAAATAATTACAAGAGAAATTTAAATTTAATTTCATGAAAAATGTAATAAATGAATATTTGGTGAATTTGGTGCAAGTTTCAGTAGAAGATTCTAGGAAATTAGGACTGTCTTGTGAACTGACAGTGTAAGAGTACACTGTGAAAGTGAGCAAACAGTCAAAAGTCTTGCGAATTTATTTATGATTACTAAATTTTAGTCATAATTAAATTTTTGTGCAAATTGTACTGTTGCTTAGGTATCGTTGATTAGAATAGTAGTCTTTTAATTAAATTCTGTAGTTGGAAGTTAGGAATTTCTGAGAGTTAAGAAAATTCATCGAGTCAATTCTTCTTTTTAAATATTTCTAATTATTTTGGAGAGTCACTTATTTGTTGAGTTTTGAGTTATTTTGGATTCTAAAGGGATTATGGGTTATTTAGAAAGAGTAAGGTAGTGAGTGGAAGGGGCTTTAGTTAGAAACCCATTTAAAAGCACTCTCCCTTTTCTTCTCTTATTTCTCTCACGTAGAACACACACACAATTGGTTGTTCTCTCATTTTTTTCATCCTTCCTCTTAAGGTTCTCTCAATCTCTTTCAAGATTGGTGTTCATTCTTCCAACATAGTAGATTTCTCTTCCCCTTTTGAGTTGTTCTCTCCATTGGTTCAAGGGTTTCCCCTTTTCTTTCTCTTCTTCTCAAAATCTCAAGTGCTTGAAGAACTACTTTAAGGTAAGGGAAGCTTACTATTGATTGATTCTGTGTTAGTGGTTGCTTATATGTTGATTTCATGCTTTGGAAACGGTTGAATTTCTGTGAATATTGTCATGTATATTGTTCTTGATAAAAATGGGTTTTTGAAAGGGATTTTGAAAATTTGTTGATGATTTGTGGATGAAATTGTTATGTAATCGGTTAGAAAGTTATTAAAAGTAACTAGGATTATTTTGATATGCTTAGTGTTGATTGTTGTGGCAAAAATGGCCTTTAGTCATCTGTATGCGAACTACAAAAATCACAGTTGTCACTTAACGACGGAAGTTTGGTGCTTAGAGACAGATGACAAAAAATTCTCTGTAAGTTTGACGCTTAGTGACGAATTTGTCGCTTAACGATGAAATTTTGGCGCTTAGGGACGAATTTGGCTTTGAGTGTGGATCCATCAGAGTTTAGGTCCAAGAAAAAGGTGAAACGGCATTGATTCCCAAGATTTAACGCTAAGTGTGACCCTTAGAACATTGGGGAAATGTTCTAGTTTGAAAGAGAAGATATGTTCACCCTGTATGCTCAATTTTCTATGGTTATTGTTATTATTGTTGGTTGATGATGTTGTTGACTCCTAAGGATGCCAAATATATATTTCAAGATAGGTTGA
Source organism: Spatholobus suberectus (assembly GCA_004329165.1). Taxonomy (NCBI): domain Eukaryota; kingdom Viridiplantae; phylum Streptophyta; class Magnoliopsida; order Fabales; family Fabaceae; genus Spatholobus; species Spatholobus suberectus. Next base: position 33,417,969 of record CM014729.1, on the reverse strand, counting down.
ATGTTCAAATGGTTTTAAAAAGGGTTTTGATTTCAAATTGTTATTGATGTTGAATATGCTGTTGAAGTGGAAGGTTGTTTAAATAGGACCTCCACATGTTGTCGTTTTGATTTCAAAATTGTTGTTGATGTTGAATATGCTGTTGAAGTGGAAGGTTGCTTGAATAGGACCTCCATTTATTGTGGAGAGGATTTATTGGTGAAATCCTAAAGAGGTATAGGCTGCTCGGATAGGGCCTTGCCTGTTTGCCATGTTAGGTGTTGAATTAAGCCTACATGGAGTTGATGGTGGTTGTTAACCATGTGAGGTGCTAAATTGAGGCCACATGGTGTTGTAAATAAAATTGGTTGATAATTGAATTTGATTGTCAATGTTGGTATGATGAGTGTTGGTGTTGTATGTTTTTGTTATAAATTTGATGATGAAAAGTTGATAAAACTTAGATTTTGAACTATAATTTGTGGTTACGGGAATTTACATGCATATATACATGTGTCTGCAGCTTTGGTTGTGTTGTACCTAAGAGGACACACGTAAGTATGTTGGCTAGTCTAGTTGGGGCCTTATACCTAATGTGGGAAAGATTAGTAGAGGATGGATTTCATTGGGGATAGGCCAACGGGCGAATCCCACATGTAAACTGGGATTACTATATATCCTGGCCGCGGTAAAGCCAACACCTACGTTTATCTATCCTGATGAGCGGCTATATCATTTTCGCATATTAGTGTTAGATATTCTCCAAATGGTTTTTGGCACGTGCTGTGTTGAGTATCCAAGTGGTCCATTGTTGTTGTTTACCACGATTAAGGAATAATTTGCCTGATCTCTTGATAGATAAGTCTCCATGGAGCAGTTGTTGCATACATCTCATATTATGTATGAAATTGGTGTTGTTGTTGCTATTGTTCTTGCTGCTGTGGTTGTTGTTGGTGGTGGTGGTGTTGCTGTTGTTGTTGTTGTAGTGGTTGCTGCTACTGTTGTTATTCTTGTTTGACTGTTGTGCATGAATAGGAGATTTCCCATTACTTTTCTTTCATATTATATGTTATATTGTTTCAAGTAAGCTTACCCTTGCATTGTTTGCACGGATGGTTCGTGCCTGTGATGATCACGTCATTGGCGTGAGAACAAATGTTGAGATTTCGATAGATTTAGCTTCTCTCGGTTGATGATGAGGCTTCGCTCTAGCCAGTGGCGAGATGTAACAAGTATGGAGAATCATTCTTTTATTTCTTCTTTTAAGGAATTGATATTCCTTTATGTTGTTTATTTCTTTTGACATGATCTATAGAATGGCCAGCTATAAGGAGTATATTTTGTATCCCTCACCTGTTGATGTAAATATGTTATTAATGTTGGTATACGTATTTCTTTTTGATTTCTTGATGTATACATTAGTGTAGTTGTCTTGGTTGGAATGGATAAATTCCATAGATGATGGTTATATATGTGTATGCTAGAAGTCTCAATTGGATAGTTTTCTCTATGATTTTCTAGAAAGTAGTAAAAGGCGAAAAAAGGCATATTTTTGTAATATCTAAATTCCATATCTTTATTAAAATGAGCCTTCCAAGATAAAAGTAGAAATGTTGTCATGTAGCAACAGCAGGTTGTTACACTTTACACTGTCAATGCATAGCCTATTTTCTCTTATGATAATCAACTCATATTGTGACATAATTTTATTTTTAATTATTGATATTTTTTTAAAAAATATTGAAATTCAAATTTAGAAATAAATATGGAAAGAATAAATTGAAAGATATAAGAGGTTAAGAAAATTTTTTAAACACGCTCTCATTGAAAAAAAAGAAAAACACTAAAAACAGTCTGTTGAAAAATAGCTCCTAAAAATGCTCCTATTCAATATAGCTATTCTAATTTATATTTATAAAGGACAAAGGATTATTATTAGATATTAGATTGTGCAATTTTAAATCCGTTGAGCTTAATTCATCAACTCAAGCTTCCTTACTTTCTAATTGTTTTAAATTTCTTTAAAAAAGTATTTTTTAAAAATTAAGATAATCATGCGCAATTGTGATTTTTTAAAAACTTATTTAGCCTTTTATAAACTTTTTAAAAGTAAAAATATAAATATATTCATATTTGATAACTCAATTAATTTCAATTTTTTTAGTTGGTCGGAGTCTTTGTTAATTATTTTTTCACAGAAATTCAATCCAATCCAAATTTATTTATTTGGTTTGAACATTTTTTTTTTCTTCAAACCCTACCTCACTCATGTAGAAGACTTCATGGGAGCAAGCTAATCGGTTATTCGGAGTAGAGTTTTACATGCTTTGGCACGCAATCCGCCGGCTGTAATTATCATGATCATTCCGCGAACGCAACAGGGCAATGTGAGAGTCAAATGTTCTTTTCACAGACAATTGCTTCTTTGGAAATCGGTTCACTTTCTTCCCATATATAGAGCACCCCGTGGGCAGATTTACAAAAGCTTTAACTTTAGCTTCCAAAAAAAATCAAATGTATAGGTTGGCTGAAAATAAACCACACAAGAGGGCAATATATTTAATATATTAAGCAAGAGATTGAGTAAAGTAAACTACGAACTTTAACTCATTTTGACAACTTTAACAAAAACCTTGTTATTTGCGACTTTTTTTTAATCAGGGGACCAAATTCAAGCTTTTTTGGGTGAAAAATGATGAATTAATTCATGAGAGAGAGGCCCAAGTTACATTAACATGTCAATTTGGCACTTAATAGACATCAATATACCTAAGTAACAGTGGGGCACAGCATGATAAGTGCGGCAAAACTTTAAAAATTAGTTATTATTTTTCTTAACAGTGCTACTATTTAGTACGAACAAATATCTGCACGAATAGCTCGAAAAGCAACGTAGAAAGCTGTTCTTTTTTATTTTTTTAAACAAATATTGATTTAAAAATAAGAAGAATATAAAAATGGGATTTGACAGCAAACACAGTTCGTATGTTTTTGACCAAAAAACCATTTCGTAACTTTAAGCATTTTTCTTTTCTTAAAGGAAGGAAGTAGGAAAGAGAGTAAACTTTTAGGACCAAATTAGTATTTTACTCTTAAAATTACACGTAACATTTTTCACGCAATGAAATCAAGAAATTCATTGCCAGCAATAAATAGATGGTATAGAAATGTGGAAGGGAAAAACTTAAAAAAATAAAAGTTATGCTTTCTTTTTTCAACTCTAGTTTCACGACTTTTTTTCATATCAATGCTTCAAATTGCGTCTGTAAGGGCATTAATTCTGGCCGTACGATTTTTGACGCTTTCGCAATTGTGTCTTGAATCCATTGTTTCCATACACAATTGAGGGTATTCACCAAATAAATAAATAAATAAATAAACAATTGAGGGTTGTCGAAGGTATTAGGATAGAGTAAAATATTCCTTGGTTGTGGAGTTATTTTGTAAAACTTAGTACAATAAATTGCAAAATATACTCTCTGGAAATATAAATTAAGATTCAACTATCTTAGCAAATACATGATTCATGAACAGTAAACAAACTGAACCTTGACGTACAAATTAAATTAACTAAGAACACTTATTTTTCCAGAAAAAGAAAATCAATTTTGCCACATTACCAATAACATGTATTGATGGATCTTCTGTGTCGTTGAATAAATTTTAGGTAGAAGCTGATTCAATCTCGAGCTTCGTCACAATAGGAGTAGCAGGTGCAAGGCTGGATTCGGTTACCACAACTGAAGAGCCTAAACCAGTACTTGTATCAATGTTGGTATGTGATGCTGAGAGTGGATGAGTAGGGAAAGTCCCATCAATCAAGTGTTGAAATGGGTTCAGAGGTATTGGAACTTCAACTGAACCTTCCAACATTTTCACCACCACACTCATTATAGGTCTTGATTCTTGCCTATACTGAACACATGACAAAGCTACCTTAACCATCCTTTCTGCAATCTCCCTATTTTGGTCCTCTATCTCACATGCTACCATTAATTCTTCGGCTTCTTCTGCCTCAAATCTTTTCCAAACCCATATGGGAAACCACTCTTGACTTTCAGCAAGGTTAATGTCAAGGTTTCTTCTCCTGCCTAGGATTTCAAATAACAGCATCCCAAAGCTGTACACATCACACTTGTGAGTTATAGGAAAATTTGGCATCCAAAGTTCAGGTGCAGCATAACCAGGAGTCCCTCTACCCCTGGTCAGGGTTATGTGAGTATTTTCCCTGTTGCAAAGCTTGGCTAAACCAAAATCAGCAACTTTTGGATTGAAGTTGCTGTCCAAGAGAATATTTCCTGGTTTGATGTCATAGTGGATTATTTTCTGTTGGCACTCTTCATGCAAGTAAGCAATGCCTTTGGCTGTCCCAACTGCAATCTCATAAAGCCTTTCAAATCCTATGGTCCTATTTTCAAGAAACAGATATTTGTCAAGAGAGCCATTTCCCATGTATTCATAAACCAGTGCTCTCAAGTTTCTTTCAAAGCAAAATCCATAGAGCCGAACCAGATTGAAATGATGAATTTTGCCAATTGTCCCCACTTCTGCCATAAACTGCTCCTCAATTCTCTTGTCAGAATTCCCATGTAAAACCTTCACTGCTACAATTGTTCCATCACTAAAAATTCCCTTGTAGACTGCTCCAAAACCTCCTGACCCCAACAAGTAAGAGTAGTTATCAGTTGCAATCCTTAGATGTTGATTAGTAAACCTGATTGCCTTCTCCCTTTCCATCTCGTTCAGAAATCTATTCATAGTGAGTGTCATAAATTGTGAGTCTGGAGTAAGTATTCCTGGGGGGCATTTGGGCCGTAGCCATATCAAAATACAGAATAGCACAAAAATGATACCTGCAATATGTTACCAATATTAAGTCAGAACTCAAATCTTGATCACTAAACCATCAAAAAGCCAAACCTGAAGATGAATTCAAAGTAAAAGACTTCATAGGTTAAATCATACCCAGGACGATAATTATTACGGTTGACATTAGGCAAGAGAAGAATTGAATGTAAGTACAGTGAGGAACAAAGTGGAACGAAAGAGCAATGTATAGTGGAATTCTAAAATTTCCGGTTTATTTGCTTTGTGAAGTTGAGTAATATTTAAGAGAAATTCTACCGTACCCCAATAAATTTTAGGGGTTTTGGAACAGTTAACTTTTTTAGACGGGAATCATTATGAAAACTCCATTTCCTTTTGATCTTCTTGCTAAATGAGGTTAAAAACCAAATCTTAAAAATTAATAACTAGTCACATACATGAGGTGTAAGAACTGCTTATTAAGTATTAATGAATGCAATTTTTTGGCATTCTAAGTGGCTCTAGATCTGTACGTATAACATCTTTCGCATCTAAAAGCTGCAAGCCTGGAAGTGAAAAATCACATATCAAAGTGAAATTAATGTAACTGGCATTTCAAATATATGAAGGGCTTTCTCTTTAGTTCAAGGAAACTAATTCGATTCATTTAAGCTCTCAGATATCCAAGTTCTATTGGCAAATATTACTGAGTGGTAGAACATAAGCACAAACCGTTTTTTTCTCCAAAAGCAGTGCTTAAAAACAGCCATTCATAGTAGTCTGATATGAAATTATTTACGAGTCTTTGCTGTTGCAGTGCTTTCACCGAGAGTTTTGATTCATTTATTTTCCAAGTAATTAATGAAAATTCTGAGAAATGTATCAAAAGCCCTTGAAATAGTCATCACGTTATTTCGCAACAGAAAGCAGACAAAAATTTATTTTAGAGTAAGAGTAGAAGTTTGTATGAGAAAGAGAAAATAATGTTACAAAGTGCATACTAAAAAGTATTTTCACAAGATAACAAAATAAATGACATGACAAAAACTTATGTTTTTATTGGTCTAAAAAACAACTGTTCCAAAACAGTTTTATTTATGAGGGTACCATAGTAACTCCCAATATTTAATATATATTAGTGACGGACTACCATATCCCTCAAACAAAAACGCGGTTTAATTTGGTGAATTTCGTAGAAATTTTTGTTAAATTGATTATAATAATAATTTATTATGTGAAATTAATCAATTATTGGGATACTTTTACTGGTCACAAGTGAAAAGAGTCAAGTTAACACTTACATCGGAATTAATTTTATTTAAGCATTTTCTACATCCACGCGGTGAAGGGCGTGCAGGAGCATCTTCTGTTCGGGAGCGAATCATGACTTTGTGGCGCTAACGTTACGCTGCCTTCGTTGATATTTGAACCGTTTGATTAATGTAATGGTCCAGATTTTGACACGTGTCCCGGTGTTTTATGTGAGTGAAACAATTCCTGTAACTTCAGAGCCCCCGCCTTAATTTTCTTCTTCTTCACCTCATCAACTGTTGTTTTACGACTTCAGGGGAGATGATGAAGAAGAGGGTGCTACTTCACCCATTTCAACACTTTGCTTTGGCATTTCTCGTTGTACCAGCACTTTGGCTAATAGTGGCTTCCGAGGCTCATGTGTAAATGTTTCTGTTCTGCTCTTCATGTTTAAAAAAGCGACCAAATTTCTAGGATAAAATTGGTCTTATGCTAGTTTCTTTCAAATAAAAGGTTTGCTTCTAAGGTGTATTATGTTAAACATATTATGCAGTTAAGTAGTTAAAAATATCGTATATTGTTCCTCATTGCCTTTAGAATATGGCAAAACTAAGTTGAGCCCACTGTCTTCATGGACCTTAATTTTAAGAACTGTTGTATCTTCCATGACTTATTGTTATGTTGGTTTTTGGTGTTGTTGTGATAATAGATAAATAATCAAATTAAGAACGCATTTAGTTTTAAAAATCATTGTACATCTAATAAGAAATTTGAAGCTTTTCCTGTAGCTACATGAGCTTTTAAGCATTGTGGAGGGGGTAGAAGAAACATCAATCTTTGAGAAAGAACTTTATTTTATTTTTCTTTTCCCATATAAGGCCATTATCAACAGTCTACAAGCTATTTCTTTTGTCTTTTTCAACGTGATTATTCATTGCAAAAATAACCTGAGGTTTGGCTTTATCAAATTTTTCAAGCAGTTTAGCAGAGGTCTGAATCAAAATATGATGGAATATGGGTGAAGTTTGGCTTTGTCGTAATAAACTGAGGTTGAAAGCAAATGGGCAGAAGAATTATCAGCTTGAAATAATCGTGGCCCCACCTGAGTATTGTTGGGATCCACCATCTATTAGGATGTTGTCATAACTCATGAGGAACATCTCCTGATGCCACCCGTATCAACCAGCAAAATGGATGAAACCCATCAATGAGGATCGAAATTTGACAAAATATATACCACTAGCTAACAAATAATTAAATCTCTTAGTGCAAAGTAAAAAAATTGTATAGTGCTTAATGGGTAACCATAGCTGAAAATATCAATTGAGATTTTTATTTGGATCACAATGTCTAGATAACATAAATAATTAAATATTTGGATAACAATTGAAATTTGAAACTCTATATGGAGACAAGCATGGCCGCAATTTTCTTCTACACAATTATTTATTTTACAAAACATATTTGCATATGATGGGCGAGTGGACAAAGTTGCCTTGGTGTAGAGATGGCAACAACTGCAATGGCAAAAGAAACACAAGCGGAGCCAAAACGCTCGGAGAGTATGGAAGAAGCAGAGGACAGTGGCGTCGAGGGTGGACGTACAGGAGCGATTCAGATGAGAGTGAAGAGAGCAAGAGTGATGACTCCGATAGCAGTGCAAGAAAGAGGAAGAAATGCTCTTCTTCTTCAATGTCTGAATTCGAAACGTAGGAGCAAAAGAAGAACAAAGAGAAGTTATGAAACGGAAAGTGGGAGTTCTTAATCGGAGGAGGAGAATGGTTCTGGCTCGGTGAGGCTAAGAGTAAAACAACAGTTGATGAGGTGAAGAAGAAGAAAATTAAGGCGGGGGCTCCGAAGTTACAGGAATTGTTTTACTCACACAAGAAACCGGGACACGTGTCAAAATCTGGACCATTGCATTAATCAAACGGTTCAAATATCAACGAAGGCAGCGTAACGTCAGCGCCACAAAGTCCGGGAGTCCGCTCCTTGTGTTCATTTTAGGTGGTTGATCGGTCAAATTTTTTTAAATATTATTTATAGATCTTATGGTATTTTTTATCGAAATTTTTAATACCATAAAATATTTTATAATAATTAATTTGAGAGCATATTGTGATTTGAAAAAACAGACTATGTACTGATAATGTAAAGTAATTTTATACTATTATTTAATTCTAAATTATTATTTATTATAAGTTTGTTGACTTTTATAATAAATATTTTAAAAATTATATCAATAATAATTTTTAATTAATTAATAATATAAAACTACTTTATACTCAGACCATTACTCTTGTGATTTTGATGAAAAGGGCTTGACGGCGCGGGTTGCCATCAAGCACATATTCCAGGAAGCAAATAAGCCAGCCGATTGGCTAGCAAACTACGGGCATGACCTTCTAAAGGGTTTTCATGTTTTTCAGGAATTACCTTCCTCTTGTAAGCTTTGGTTTGGTTGATTTTATTGGGCTTTGTTTCCAACGTTCTGTTTCGTCTAACCGGCCTTTAGGCTGCATTTAATAAAATAAAAAAATATATTGTCCTCTCATTTATTTAGGTTATGTTTGATACAATTTTTTTTTTGACTTAAAAGTTATTTTAAAGTTAAAGATTGAAATAAAAATTTTAAAAATTAAATTAAATTTTTTAGTAATTTTTATTTTGTTTTAGTTTTAGAGCTTCTTTTAAGCTAAAAAGCTATTTGATAAAAAAAATTAAAATTTAAAATTTACTTAAAACTAATTGTCTCACTCAATAGAATAATATATATATATATATATTGATAAAATAAAAAAATTATGTAAAGTTCATTTGAGTTATAATTATGTAAAATTAATTTAATCAAAATAAATTTATTTTAATGATAACAAAATACATCAAAGTACTAAAATATATAAATTTTTAATTTTTAATTTTAAAAATGTCAAAACTATTTTAATTAATAAAAATTAATTTTAAATATGATATATAAATACTTTATTATATATAATATTATTACAAAAAATAAAATATTACAAAAATTGTATTATTGTTCAATAATATTGTTAGAAGATAAATAATAATTTATTTGAATAGAATTCAATAATGTCAATAAATACTAAATAGTATTTAACAAATAATTGAAAAAATATTTAATAAATATACTGTTGTAATTAAAAATTAAAAAGCTTAACTACAAATTAAAAATTAAAAAAATCTGAAATATAAATTAAATTTAATGAATAAAAATTATAAATATTTTTAAATATAAAAGTTTAATTTAACCATATTATTTACTCATTTAATAATTTTTTTTATTTCATTTAATAAATATATTTAAAATTTTTAATTTTAAAAATGTAAAAAATTAATTTAATTAACAAGAATTAATTTTAAAGATAATTTACAAATATTTTATTATATATAATATTAATTAAAAAATTTAAATATTAATTACAAAGTTAAAATATTTAAAAACTTTTATATTTTTTAATACTATTTTTAGAAGATAAAAAAACAATTTATTTAAACAAAATTCAATAATGTCAATATATATTAAAAATTATTTAAAAAATAATCCAAAAAGTATTTAATAAATATATTGTTGTAATTAAGAATTCAAAAACTTGACTATAAATTAAATTTTTTTAAAAATATGGCATCTAAATTACATTTAAAGAATAAAAATTAAGAATATTTTAAAATATTTAAAAAATATGGCATCTAAATTATTTTATAGTTGTTTCTTACATGTTAATGACACTTTAGTATATGATATTCTTTTTTAAAATGTACATAAAAAAAATACTCTTTCATAAAATGTTACAACTAAAAAATTAATTTAGCCTCTCATATGAGTTATTTTGAGACAAAATTTGATTAATTTTGGACCATTTTTTGTATTATATAAATTCTTTAAGCACAATTTTTGTGTTATTCTGTAGCATATTGTTTTTCAATGGTGAATTTAATAGAAATTTTTGTTAGATTAATTATGATATTAATTTATTGTGTGAAATTAATCAATTATTAGGATACTTCAATATTTGTTGGTCACAAGTGAAAATAGTCAAGTTAATACTTAAATCAGAATTAATTTTTTAAAATTAATTTTTTAGAATTATGTGATAATGTTAATACGCCAACTTGTAAGGACTAATTCATTTAAGCATCTCCACATCCACGTGGTGAAGGGCGTGTAGGCCCATCTTGTGTAGACTTGGCAACGGGGTGGAGTGGGGGTGGGTTTTACCATCCCCGCCCTCGATCCTTAGCGAGATTAGAAGCTAAGTACCTATCCCCGCCCTTATTACGGATCGAGTTTCCCTGCCTCCGCCCCCGCCCCCGCCTCCACCCCCAGATTATGAATATATCATAAAATTAAAAATTAAAAAAAGTAACAAGCCAATAATTACCTTTTTTAATAGATTCTTCATCATTACCTTTTTTAAACTTAACTTGTAGAGCTTATTAAATGCTAGTCAATAATTACTAAAGCCACTATACGTAGGAAGAATCAGTAGAACAGCACAAGCCATCCTTTATAGCAAAATATTAGAATAAGATTTGTTTTAACAATATACAAGTAACTCATCAATCATTTATAGATAGAGATGAATATGGAAGCTTCACACATAGCTAATGATACTCACCATTAATAACATTTATAAACAGCTAATGAATATGGAAGCTCCACGCAAAACTAAAGCAAGAGTATCCCATTAATTCTCACTTCCGATATCAAATGAAACTGGCCTTTCCATTAAATCAACTATCAACTACAACTATCAATCAACACCTTACACCATCTCTCACTTACCTATTCCAACTATCATTTGTACACCAACAATCGTAACTAGCAGTATATCGACCAATAAAATGTAATCTCTAGCAAATTTAATTAGCAAGCTTCCAAACACATTTGTCATTAGTTGTCCTAAATCCTAATTTCCCTCTTGAACTATTCAAAAATCAAATTGGGGGTTTCAAACCCCAATTACTAGACACATATATATGTACACATATACATATATGCATGTATGTATATATATATATATATATATATATATATGTATATACATATATATATATATATGTATATACATATATATATATATGTATATATATATATATGTTGTGTGGTGAACACAAGAGTAGACCTATGGTGAGCTCCCACAGTAGTTGTTGGTGTCTTCGGTGGTGGCACCTGCAAGGACTCTGATGCTTAAGTTAGTAAGAATACAAGTACGAGTGAGAATGAGAGAGAGATTGTGTACCTGATGAATGTGGAGTCCTTTATATAGTGTGTTTTGGAGGAAAATTCTGTTAGAGATAGCAGGGGACTGCAATTCGAGGTATCCGTGGTCATGCCAACAAGGATTGGTGACATGCGGAACGGCTTAGAGCTGTGTGTCCAAGTAACCTCCAGAATAGTTGCCCTCAAGCTAGTGATGCTAGAAAAAGCATCGTCAGTTTAAGAGCCTGGTTCGGTCCCAAAATAATATATATATATATATATATATGGAATTTGCTAACGTACACACAGTTATTTTTTAGTTGGAGTACGTTAGCAAGCTACACCGTAGGTGTATTTTAAGATACTTTGTAGTTATAACTTGCTAACCTATTCCAACTAAAAAATAAGTGTGTGTACGTTAGTAAATGCTTGTATGTATATATATGTATATATGTATATTTTAGTAATTTTAAGTTGGCGAGGACGAGGTCGGGGGCGAGTAGTAACATACCCACCCCCGACTTTGGTAGTCGGGGAAAACCCGAACTTGGTCAAAGTGGGGTTTTTCTGTCAAAGTCAGGGCAGGTTTAGATGGGTACCCATGGGCACAGGTTTGTTTACCATGCCTAATCTTGTGCTCATTTTAGGTGGTTGTTGGATTAATTTTTTTAAAATATTATTTATAGATTTTATGGTATTTTTTGTTTAAATTTTTAATACAATAAAATATTTTATAATAACTAATTTGATATCATATTATGATTTTGAATTTTATTGTACTCTCATTTATTTAGCCTAAAGTATTTTATAGCTGTTTCTTACAATGTTAATAACACTTTCGTATATCATACTCTTTCTTCAAATGTACACCAAAAAAGAAAATGCTCTTACATAAAATGATACAATTACAAAATTAATTTAGCCTCTCATTTAAGTTATTTTGAGGCAAAATTTCTTTTCTAGAAGTTACTTTCACCTTTACACTTCTAAGTCGATATTGCTTCATTCAAGCAATATCGGCTTGGGGGCAACTGTTTTGGGGGCTACCTCGGCCCCCAGTCATCTAAATCGGATTGCTTCATGCAACTGCCCTTAAGACACCTTATACCGGCACCTGCCCCTAACCTGGACATTCTGGGATAAAGGACAACACTTGACAGACTTGGCACATCTAAGACCCAAACACATTTAGCTATGTGGCATCCCACATGACACTTAAACAACCCAATAACTTTTCCTACTAAGAAATTTCTATATAAGAGACTTTAATGACACATCTAACCACTCATTTTCTAAACTTCTCGCCCATTAACTAACTTTGGCATTGGAGTCCTTGCAGATGCCGCCACCGGAGACATCCAAGTACCATTGTCTGAGCTCACCTGAGAACCAATCTTTACGATCCTTGTGCCACACCTTATAACATTGGCGTTGCTTGTGGGAAGGTTCTTTCATCTTTCTTCAGAGATTCCACATCTCTATGATGGTTAGCATGAGAAATCGCAAGTTTGCTATGGCACTGTCACCGTCGTTACTTTGGACCTCGGTTAATGGCGAAGAGGCATTTATCACACTTGAGAAGGAGCTTGTTGCCAATTGCGTTCTTATGCCATCCATATCCGTTTCAAATTTGGCCTTGCTTGTGCAACAATGAGGGAAGCCATGAAGGGGCATGAGAAGCTAATCGTAGAGCTTCATGCTGAACACGAGAGACAGTGAAATCACAAAATCATCACGATCTCAATGAACGTTCAGTAGCATCCACAATGCGACTTGGACCTATCCAAGTTGTCACGATGCTCAAATTGCCATAGTCAGAACTAATGTTGAAGATGAGGCAATCCCATTCAATTTGCCTTTCTTTATACGAATTTTGAACATACAAGTACAAGAGCAATTGTAGTAGCTCTTAGCTATGGAACTTTACATTGGATCAAATGGTCTAAATGATTACTTCTTTGTGTTTGAGTTCGCCATGTCCTATAAAGGCTTTTTCACCTTATTGATGTGTACAGCATTCCTGCTCTTGTTGAAGAGCTATTCGCTCAAATGGTTTTAATCATTGGCATTGAGGTCCATCAATTTGTGGATAGACTTAAGGGAGAAATTTCGAATAGCCTTTGCAATTAGCAAGGCTAGACAAAAAACAAAGGTTGATTTGAGAAGGATTCACCAAGGTGCTAACGAACTTTTGAGAGATTACATTAGCAGGTTCAACCAAGAAGCACAGGCAGATGAAAACCTGTTGGTTGAGGTAGTATTGATGCTAGCCAAAGACAGGGTAAAAGAAGGTTCACCCTTCTTTGTATCAATCACTAAAACTCCTTTGATGTCCATGGAGGAATTTTTGACAAAAGCAAAAAAGTATATCAATTATGAGAATGTCTTAAAAGTTGAATGGAATCTAGAAGAAGAACCTGACTTAAAAGTATGATAAACTATCACGTCATAAAGACCGGGATTTATACAAAGGCGGACTGAGGTTCGAGGGTTATACTCTATTGAACACCTCGAGAGGAAGAATTTTGAACAAAGTGCAGAACGTAGAATTCCAGGAGGAAGGTGTGAGATCTCCAAAGCCTTTAAAAAATAAAGTGGTGGGTGACCACTCTAAGTATTGTCGGTACCATAAGGTGTTCAAGCATGATACCAACGAATGCTATCAACTAAAGGATGCTATTGAGATGTTGATAATGTGGGGCAAATTGACTCGCTTTGAGTGCAAACAAGGCAATAATCATCGCAAGGATTCTCGCCATTCCCCCGTAAGGCAGGAAAGAGCTAGAAGTCCAAAGAGAGGATGCTCCCCTTAATAAAGGAGGGGAAGATCGTCGTGCCGGCATAGCCTTGTTGAAAATCGTACACCACCTTGGTCGATGCACGATGATGCCGAGGTATAGTTAGTATGACATACCTTACAATGTCGGCAGTCACCATGACCATGTCATAGATCACCTACTCACTCTTTCACCTGAAGCCATAAGAACATATATGTCATCGCAGGTAGATTTTCTGACAGTGGCACTTCAAACAATGCTAGAAAAAGATATGTTAGGGAAGTCTTGACGGCTTCCTCTTAGGTAAGAGCACCAAGTTTCGCCAAAAGACAAGCACCACCACTGTCTTTTGATGACTTCGACTTGAGTGATACATTGCCAACCATGATGACTCCCTCATTGTCGCAGCGCTCATTGCCAACAAAGCAATTCATAGTTTACTGGTGGATATGGGTAGCTCTGTTGACATTGTGTTTTACGAGTTCTTTAAGAAGCTCAAAATCCCAAAATCTGAGTTGATACCATATCACAAAGATTTAATAGGATTTTTAGGACATCATATTACATCAATAGGCTATATTAAGCTACATGTCACTTTCAGGAAACCTCATACCATGAAAACCGCGATGACCTAATTATCGTCGTAGATGTCAAATCCTCTTACCATGCCATCCTAGGAAGACCGACATTGAATGCCTTAGGAGTCGTTATATCGGTCCCAACCTAGAACCTGAGTATGTTAGAACATCGGTCAAGGAGAAGTGTTGTTGATTGAGTTAGATTATCGGGATGAACTGAAGAAGGAATCTTGGTTACTTCATCCTAAACCTAAGGGTGAATGCATCCTGATGCAAATTAGGAAAGAAACTTCATAGATAGTGTAGTTAGGAGCTGGGTTGGAAGAAAAGATGAAAGATGACCTATCAACATTCTTGAAGAATAATGTCGATGTATTTGCATGGAAGTTGGTATACATGCCTAAGATGGATCCAACTTTTTCTGCCACCTTTTGGAGGTGGATGCTTTAATAAAGTCAGTGTGGCAACGTTAGAGAAAAATGGCCCTAAAGCGACTACAAAAGATCGAAAGGAAAGTAATAGAGTTACTAGAAGTCGGTTTCATTTAGGAAGTCAAGTACACCACTTGGCTCGCTAATGTGGTTTTGGTAAGAAAGCACAATGATAAATGGAGAATGTGCGTCAGCTGTCCTGATTTGAATAAATTAACATTGCTTGAAAGACTCATACCCTTTACCCGACATAGATAGATTAGTGGATGGTTCATAAGAGTTTTTTGTCATTCATGGATACATATTATGGATACAACCAAATTCCACTTCACCATGAGGATTAGGAGAAAACCGCTTTCTTGACAGAGAAGGCAAATTACTGTTATAAGGTGATGTTATTCAGATTGAAGAATGTCGAAGCCACATATCAAAGGATGTTGAACAAAGTGTTAAAAAAACAAATCGGGCAAAATCTGGAAGTGTATGTTGATGGCAGGATTGTAAAGAGTGCTACACATAGAAGCACATCCTAAAGATTTAAGTGAGACATTCACTCAACTAAAAAAGTATAATATGAGGCTAAACCCCAACAAATGCATATTCGGGGTAGAAGTAGGAAAGTTTTTGGGATATGTGCTACTAGAAAGGGGCATTGAGCTAAACCAAGAAAAATGTTGGGCTATTTTGGAAATGAAGAGTCATTAAAATGTGAAAGAGGTCTAAAAGTTGACAGGGCATTTAGCCGCCTTAATGAGATTTGTTGCAAAGTTGGGGCAGAACACTCTTCCTTTTTTGGGCTTTTGAGAAAGGACTATCCATTCAAATGGATAGAAGAGTGTGAGACCCCATTCCCACGAATAAAAAAGACGTTGTCATCACTGCCCATCCTCACTAAGCCTAAACAAGGAGAAGTGTTGTATTTAGATTTAGCCATAGCAAAAGAGGCTGTTAGCACGACATTGATTAAAGAAACACCATAGGGTCAAAAGCTGGTATATTTTGTCAGTAAGGCATTGCAAAAAGCTAAACCATGATACCCAAAGATGATGAAGATCTTCCTTACCCTTATCATAGTAGCTTGCCTACTTAGGTCATACTTCCAATCATATCAAATTGGGGTGCGAACAGACCAGCCCATTCGCTAAATCTTACATAGGCCCAAGTTAATAGGTAGGATGACTACGTGGGCCATCAAATTGTTAGAATACGACATATGTTATGAGCTTAAGCAAGCATTGAAAGCTTAAACCCTGACCAATTTTATGGCTGAATTGACGCTATTCGACCCAGCACTCCAAGACCTAACTTGGACTTTATTTGTAGACGACTAATCAAATGAAAAGGGAAGTAGAGTTGAGATATTGTTAGAATCAACAAACAGAGTTATCCTAGAATAGGCATTGGCTTTCACATTCCCCATTTCTAATAACTAGGTAGAATATGAGGCTTGTATAGTCAGGTTGATGATGGCTGCTGACGTAGGAGCAAAGACGGTGCGAGTATGCAGTAACTTACAATTGGTGATTTCACAGATAAACAGGGTATACCAAGCCAAAGAGTTGATGTTGCAAATGTATCTAGCTAAGGTTAAATCTCTTGTCACATGATTTGGCAAGATTGACTTCGCGTACATCCTTAGGGAGAAAAACATAAGGACGAATATTCTCTCCAAGTTAGCAAGCACAAAATCATTTGGCAATAACAAATCTGTGATCCAACAGACTATTCACAGGCCCAATCTTGTCATTGCAATAGATGCATAACCTAGTTGGATGATGCCTATGATGGAATACCTACAGGAAAGAGTTATCTCAGAGGACGGAAAGGAGGCTCGGAGGTTGGAAAGGTCGAGTGCACACTTTTGTATAATTGGTGACAAGTTATAACACAGGGGTTTCTACCAACCCCTCTTCCGATGTTTATGAAAGGCTAAATCAAAGTATGTCCTAGCAGAAGTACATGAAGAATGTTGTGGACAACACTTGGCATTACAGCTTTAGCCAAGAAGATTCTCAAAGTCGGCTATTATTGGTTGACTTTGGAGAATGCTGCCATGAAATTCGTTAGGAAGTGCGACCGATGTCAAAGGTGTTCCGACATACATCTTGCGCCTCGTTTAGTGGGGGATAGACATACAAGGCCTATTCCCTAAGGCTTCGAGATAGGTCAAATACTTGGTAGTGGTAGTGGATAGAGGCAGAAGTACTAGCCACCATCACAGCAAAGAATATGAAAAACTTCATATTCTAGCAGGTTATATGTAGGTTTGAAATATCAGAGTTATAGTAACGGCACATAGTTCAAGGACTGAGGTTTCTAAATTTTTTTGGTGGGCTTAAAAATAAAGCAACATTTCACATCGGTTGAACACTCTCAAAAGAATGGTCAAGTTGAAGCAGCGAATTGGATTATCCTTTACACCCTCAAATGAATGGTTAAATGAATTCGCACTTTCATTAAATTTGTCAAAACTGCTCTGAAAATCGTCAGATGAACTGTAGAACGATGGGGGAGAAAACCGAAAAATCGTGTTTGTTCTCTAAGCTTGGGAAGGAGAGCCTCGAGACAAAGTTAATGGTGGAATTTGTATTAGCGAAAGACTCGAATAGCATGCAAATGGGACATGCAGGTATTGAAGTAGATAACATGCATGTGCGTATGAAAGAAGAAATGGCGTCTTTTACCAAAGTGTACTCTGACCAAGTCTGTTGTAAGTTCTTTATAACCCCGCAAGTAAGCTTGCTTCGTGTTCGAGTCATTTATCAGTAATTGGCCATTCTGTGCAACAAAACGCGTTTTTGTTTAAGGTCGGAGAAATTGCACCGTGAAAATAAGGCAACGTATGACAAGGTCTAATTTTTAGGTTTCCAACACCTACCATAGCCAATTTTGTTCAAGATATGGTTAGGGAGGACTTTTCTATTTTATTGGACAGAAACTAAATAAAAAATTGTAAAAAAAATCTCAATTTTGATGGAATTCATGGATGTGTTTGCATTGTCTTTATATATATATTATGTCATCCGGTGAACGAATTCGTAAAACGAAGCATTTTCCAATTAATAAATGTAAACAAGGTCTAATTTGAGACAGCTGGTATATTGTGGACCATGAAGGTCCACTATAATAATATGATTAAAGTTCCGGGAAATCGATAAGAACTTTCGAAGTACAGTGACTCAAAAAGAGGGAAGACGTGTTATCAAAAAAAAGAAGAAGAAGAGGGAAGACGAAAGATAGAGAATACAATTTCTTTTTCAATATTGTTAATATTTTACTTTTAAGAAAAACTGAAAATAAATATAACATAGAAGAGTCTCACCCCTAACTCTTTGTTTGGATAGAAGTTGAAACTGAAAAGAAAGAAATAGATGTAAATTTTGAGTAAAAAATTTTATTGTTTTAATTGATAAAATTAGGGAAGTCAATGGGGCAAGTGCGGTAGTAGTACTTTCATACTTGCTCATATTTTTACGGGTATCCATTAAGCTGGTATCTATGAATTTTATATATATTTATGGATATCTATGGATAATTGTTAAAATGTAAAATTTTAAACAAAAAGTACAAAATAAAATAAAAATAAATATTTTTGAATCATATATTTATACTAAAAAAATAATTTTGTAACATATATTTATACTAAAAATAAATAATTTTGAAATACATAGTTATACTAAAAATAAATTAAAGTAATTTGTTTTATAAATGGGTACCTTAATAACTATTTATGCTTCATTAATAAACGAGTATCCATTTAATTATCCATTTAATATCTATAGCAGATTTTACCCACGCATATTCGCGAGTACGAGTTTTTTTCCATCCCTATATACTGATAATGTAAATATTTTTACATTGTTATTATTCTATTATGAATTGGCATAATAATTGAAAATTATTAACATTCATAATAATTATTTTAAAAGTAACATCTAAGGTAATTTTAGTTGACATGACAATGTAAATATATTTATACTAATAATGTATAAAAATTAAAGTCATAAAATAATGATTTTTTTAAAAGATTTTATATAAAATGAAAATTATTTTTTAGTTATTTATAATTATTATAATGGTGATACCCACTTTTCATTTCTATATTTTTTTGATTATTTTGTCATTTAACTAACAGTATAAATACACCATTATGATGTTTTAACAGCATGTAAAAAACCAACCCACTAATTGTATATAAAGTTCAATTTCAAAATAATTGTATCTATAATCTATAACTATTTTAATGACCATACTCACTTTCCATCTTCACATTTTTTGGACTATTTTATCATTTAACTAACATTATAAACTACATCGTATTTTTATTTTATTTTCAATTCTTATTTAACTCCATCAACTATTTTTATTTTATTTCCAAAATAAAAAATAATTTTATACCCCACTAACTACATATAAAGAGGCATGAAGTGCCTCTTTTCCCCTAGTAATTATAAATTATAAAAAATCTTTCATATTTTAAAATAATTATAATTTTTAGCTATAGAAGATATTTAAAAGAAGTTTATTAAATAGTGAAAATTTTGATTTTTTATAAAATAAACCTGAAACAGATGAATAAATTAAAAAATTAAATTATTTTAGATATTCAGGTGAAATCAAATTAAAAAATATAGCTCAACTACTATTTTAACCTGTGCAATGACAAAGTAAATGTTTATTCATATTACTAAAATTTATAATGAATAAATACTTTTGAATATGTAAATTATATCTTCTCTTTATATAAATTAAAATAGTTAGCTTGAATAAGAACATCTTTAGGAATTATTCTTCAACGAGAGTATAATATATCATTTTTATTTTTATTTCTAAATTGAATTTTAATATTTCTTTGAAAAGAAATTATCAATTACTAGGTGAAAGAGAGACACTCTACGTCTCTCTTCATTTTTAAAAAATAAAAATAAAATAAAAGAGAGAGAGAGTGTAGTAGTGGGTAATGTATAAAGTAATTAAAAGGCAAAATAGTGAATAATTTAGAGAATAATTAAAGGATATAACAATGCAATAAAAAATAGAGACCAAAAGAAGAAATCCTCTTTATTATAGTTATAGATTAAAAATAACATTGTATTACAACATAAATTATTTATTATAAATCTAAAACATAATTTATAAGTTCAAAAATATTTTGTTATTATGAATTTTAATTATAATATAATTTATATATTCAAAAGTATTTATTTACCCTTTCTATATATAAATTAAAATAGTTATCCTAAACGAGAGCGTTTTTAAGAACTATTCTTTAATAAGAGCAGTTTTAGGAGTTTTTCTCAACAAGAGCATTTTTAGGATTTTTCTTAATTTGTTATCTATTTCACTCTTTCTTTTTCATTTTTATTTCTAAATTGAATGTCAATATTTTTTAAAATAAATTATTAATTATTAAAAATAACATTGTATCAAAATATAAGTTGTTTACCGTAAATCTAAAATATAACTTACATGGTCAAAACTACTTTATTTTTTATGAATTTTAATTATAATATAATTTATATATTCAAGGGTATTTATTTATTATAAATTTTAATTATATAAAATACACATTTGTAATGCTAAAATACTAGTTATAATTAGAATTTATAATAAATAAATATTTTTGAATATATAAATTATATTTTAGATTTATGATAATCGATTCATATTGTGACATAATTTTATTTTTAATTGTTGATACTTTGTTAAAAATATTGAAATTCAAATTTAGAAATAAATATGAATAGAATAAATTGAAAGATATAAGAGCTTAAGAAAAATTTCTAAACAAGCTCTCATTGAAAGAAAAAAAAAAACACTAAAACACTCTCGTTGAAAAATAGCTCCTGAAAATGCTCCTAGTCAACATAACTATTCTAATATATATTTATAAAGGATAAAGGATTATTATTAGAAATTAGATTGTGTAGTTTTAAATCCGTTGAGCTTAACTCATCAACTCAAACCTCCTTACTTTCTTATTGTTTTAAATTTCTGTTACTGTTTGGATGAGGAATTTTAAAATTTCAAGAAATTTGAAATACTTAAAATTTGGATTGCTTTGATTTAAATTTCTTTCATTTATTAAATGCTTTGTTTGGGTAATAATAAAATGCCTTGATATAGGGTTATGTGTGGGCATAATCATCATGACATGCAGCTTTGTGCGTATGTATCATTAATATTAGGAATAATTTTAAAATATATAAATTTAGAATAAATTTAATGGTACTAGTTAATTAATTATTTTTTTAATTATTTTTAATTAATTAATTGGAACTTATAAACAAATATCGGAGAGTAGCTTGGTCTGGGCTTGATTTCAATTTTTTCTTTTCTTTCTTCGTTATTAACTAGCATAATATCTCGTGCCATGCATGGGTGCTCAATTTAAAATTTATAATTTTTATGGAGAAAATAGACAATGCACTGACAATGTAAAGTAGTTTTACACTGTCATTTGATCACAAACTACCATTTATGGTAAGTATATTGACTTTTATAATAATTTCCTTAAAGATCATACCAACGATGATTTCTGATTGGTTGAAAGTGTAAAACTTTTTACATTGACAGTGCATGACTATTAAACTCATTTTTATATTATTATAATTATTTAATATATTTTTAATTATTTTTAATTTTATAAAAATATCTGTTGGTATATATATATATATATATATATATGCATATTTACTAACAAATATTTTTATTAGATAATTTAAATGAAAATAATTAATCCTCTATTTTAAATTAAAAATTATATTAGGTAATTTAATCATATAATTTAAAATAATCTAATTACCTTTGTTTAAAATAATTTTTATTAATATACAAATCATAATTACCTTAATTAATTCATATCACAATATATATTTGTCATAATTACCATGTTCAATAAAATTATGTATTTTAACGTATAAAAAGACTATTTTTTTAGCAATACATAAAAATTATATTTCATTAAAAAATAAATTATATATAAAAATTACATATAATTATCTTAATTATATACATTTAATAATTACATTAATTAATTTAATTACATCAATAAAAATTTCTAACAAATTTAATAATACATTAAATAAGAAACTAAATCATGTATAATATGTGTTATGTGTCTCTCATCTTATAACACATGTCAAGAATTTTCACATTAAATCAAATCAAATTAACATTAATTTTTTCTTAATTTATTATTAAAATAAAGGAGACTTCTAATTTATATCCAAATGCTTAACTTTCATCAATCAATATTAAATATAATTAAATATTTATAAATCAACGAATTTAATTATAATTACGATCAATTATCTTAATTATATTTATTTATTAATTATATTAATTACTTTAATTATACATTTTGAATAAGATATTTATCTTAATTTAAAATAATCTTACATTTTCTTTTAAATTTATATATGTCATAATTATGTTAATTTATTCAAATAATATATATATATATATATATATATATATATATATATATATTGATCGTAATTATCTAAATTATTACAATTATTTAAATAGACAAGAATGTTAATTTCATGTGAGTTTGAAGTAAAAATCAATTTATTTCCATTTAAAATGTCATTTATAAAAAAAGTCAATAGAAGAATTTGCTTCATTTCTATTTTAATAAATGAATAGTGCATATTTAGGTCAAATAAATAGTTAATCTTAATTTAATCATCCATTTTAAACTTTGGTCCATCAAAATGCTATTAAATTATTTTCAATTGGCATGTGTAATAAATAAAAAGCAAATAAATACGTAAATAGTGTGATAATAAATGAATAATTTAAATGAAAATTCTGTATTTAGGTTAAATTAATGATCTTTTTTAAATTAATTATCATTTTGAAATTTAAAATTATATTAATTTAAATTAATTCAATTTTGTAATTAAAAATAATCTAATTATTTTTGTTTAAAATAATTTTCGTTACCCTAATTAAAATACATATTGATCATAATTACCTTTTTTAATTTATGTCACAGTATATATAAATCTTAATTACCATGATTAACAAAATTATGTATTTTAACATATAAAATAGTATATTTTAGAAATATTTAATAATTATATTTCTTAAAAAATTAATTATATAACAATTACTATGTAATTATCTTAATTTATTATTAAACAATTAATTATTTAATAATTATATGACTGTCATCTTAGTATACGTGTTATGAATTTTCAGATTAAGTCAATTAAATTGACATTATTTTTTCTTAATTTATTATTCAAATGAAGGAGATTTCTACTTTATATTCAAATGTTTAGGTTTCTTCAGTTGATATTAAATATAATTAAACATTTATAATTTAATTCTAATTATAATTATGGGTAATTACCTTAATTATATATATTTATTAATTACATTAATTACTTCAATTGTACATTACAAATAATATTTCTACTTTTAATTAAAATAATCTTACTATCTTTTAAAAAAAAATATATGTCATAATTATGTTCATTTATTCAAATTAGAATATATTGATTGTAATTTCCTTAATTATTATAATTATTCAAATGGGCAAGGATGCTAATTTTATGTGGATTTGAAAGCAAAATTCAAATTATTTCCATTTAAAATGCTATTTACAATTAAAAGTCAACATAAAATTTTGTTTCATTTCTATTTAAATAAATGAACATTGCATGTTTAGATCAAATTAATTGCCCATTTTAAACTTTAGGCCATCAAAATGTTATTAAATTGTTTCCAATTGACATCTGTAATAAATAAACAAATAGTTCAATAATAAGTGGATAATTTAATATGAAAATAATTTAAATAAAAATTTCATATTTAGGTCACGATAAATGGTACTTTTAAATTAACTGTCTTTTTAAATTTCAAATTATATTAATCAATTTAAATCACCTAACTACCATTTCTTACAATAATTTTAATTACTAGAATTAAAATATATACTAATCATAATTACCTTAATTATTTAATATCATAATATATATCACTTGTAATTACCATAGTTAATAGAATTATGTATTTTAACATATAAAAATAGTATTTTTTTAGAAATATTTAATAATTATATTTCATAAAGAATAAATTACATATAACAATTACATGTAATTATCTTAATTATATATATTTAGTAATTATATTAATTACTTTAATTATATCAATAAAAATTTCCAGTAGATTTAATAATACATTAAATAAAAAACCAATTTATATAGAATACATGTCATGTATCGCTCATTCTATTATAGCTATCATGAATTTTCACATTATCAAATCAAAATTAGTTTTTTCTTAATTTATTATTCAAATAAGGAAATTTTTACTTTTGTATTCAAATGTTTAAGCTTCTTCGATCAATATTAAATATTAATAAATTAGCCAAATTCTAATTACAGACAATTACCTTAATTATATATGTCTACTAATTACATTAATTACTTTAATTATACATTTTAACATAATATATTTACCTTAATTTAAAATAATCTCATTGTCCATTTTTAAAAAAAATATATGTCACAATTATCTCAAATAATTCAAATTGAAATATATATATATATATATATATATATATATATATGTAGGTCAAAATTATTTTAATTATTATAATTATTTAAATGAATAAGGACATTAATTTTGGTGAATTTGAAGGAATAATCAATTTATTTCTATTTAAAAAACGCAACAAAATTTTTTGTTCTATTTTCATTTAAATAAATGAATATTGCACATTTAGGTAAATTAATCGTCTATTTTAAATTTTTGTCCATTAAAATGCTATTAAATTATTTTAAATAAAAAAATAAATAGTGCGCTAATAAATGAATAATTTAATATGAATAAATGTTAAATGGACATTCCAATTGTATAAATTATATATTACAATTTCATGTAATTATTTTAATTTTAATCTATATATATTTGTTAATTAAATTAGCATTAAATCAAATGACCGTCAATTGATGACGCAAAATGTAATTTATTTAAAAATTGCCCATTTTAAAACTACCAATTTCTTTCTAATATTTTAAAATTCATTTTGATTTTAAAACTGCCTATTTTAAAATTACCCATTTCTTTATCAAATTTTAAAACTCATCTTGATTTTAATCACGTTTAGATTTTACAACTACGCTCACAAAAAATAATGTTGATTTATATTGATTTTAAAAAATAGGCAGTTACCAGTTTTATCATATAGAATAATTATTATTCCTTAAAATATTGCTATATATTAATGTTGATTTATATAATATTTATATAATGTTGATTTTATATAACAGACAACACGTAATCAAGATTTATATAATATTTATTGCTATAATGTTTATTTATGTTGATTTTAAAAGAAGGGCAGTTACGATTTATATTAATTTTCATCTAGCTTTTGTATGTTTCCTTAAAAAAATTGATTTATATTTATAGTAATGTTGTGCAGTTATCACTTTTATCATATAAATATTTATTTTGATTCTCTAATATTTTGTATCTTAACTGTTTATAAATTATGTCATAATTACCAATAAATTAATTTTTTGCGAATAAACATGGGGTTGACACGTAAGCAAAAAAAAATGAGCGAAACGCTCTAGTGTTACTAGATGGGATGAGATTTCGTATAGAAATGCTTCAAATGTTGACACATAGAGCTTTCCTTTTTTAGATTATTTTCGATTGTATATATAATAGAAATAGATAATAGATACTAGATAGATAGATATATAATGTTTGTCTTTAGTTTATTGATACAAAAATAAAATTAGCATCAATCAATCTTTTTTATTTACCTTTTTTAAACATGTTTCATTTTATTTTATTTGTTGTTGACGTATATTTAGTTGATAAATTTAATTTCCTTATTTATCTTCCCAACCAAAAATATTAGCATTAATTGATCTCTTGTTTATTATATTTTTTTGTTTATTTACTCCTAATTTATTCATATAAAACTAACTAATTGTTAACTTAAAAATTTAAACAAAATGGGTTAATTTAGGATGAAGCCTTGTTAATCCTTTTTTTTTTTTTTTATGTTAGTTTCCAATGCTTGTTGATGCAAAAATTAATTGTTAACTAGTATTTTAATTTGTGCATTGCACAAGAATAAATATTAATTTTATATAACCTAAATTTATAATAAATAAATACTTTTGAATATATATAAATTATATTATAATTAAAATTTATAATAAATAAATTTTTTTGAACATATAGATTATATTTTAAATTTGTAATAAACAATTATTATAATACAATGTTAATTTTTAATTATTGATAATTTTCTAAAAAATATTAAAATTCAATTTAGAACTAAAGATATTGAAAATGATAGATTAAAAGAGATAAGGGGTTAAAGAATTCCTAAAAGCACCTAATTGAAGAATGACAATTAAAAATGCTCTTGTTAAAAATAGCAGCTAAAAATACTCCCGTTCAAAATAGCTATTATCATTTAATATATAGAGTGGATTATAATGAAAATTTGTAATAAATAAATATTTTTGAACATATAAATTATATTTTAAATTTATAATAAATAATTATTGTAATACAATATACAATGTTAGATTTTAATTATTGATAATTTTTAAAAAAAAATATTAAAATTCAATTTAGAATTAATGATATTGAAACTAATAGATTGAAAGAGACAAGAGGTTAAAAAATTCCTAAAAATACTCTCATTGAAGAATGACAGTTAAAAACGCTTTCGTTGAAGAATAGTAGCTAAAAGTACTCTCATTCAAGATAGCTATTCTTATTTAATATATAGAAAGGATTTTTTTTTATTTTTTGGTGTAATGGGTTAATTTAATTGCGACACCTGATTAATCTTGCAAATTGCAATTTCAAGTTACAACATTCAAGTTTCAACAAGTTGACGTTCTCGTATTTCTATATTACAATAAAATTATTATAATTATTCTTATCATTATTATTTTCATATAAAAATAAAATAAAGAGATGTCTGAATTGTGACAACTTGACGCTCTGACATTTCTTTATTACAAATGAATTATTTCAATTATTATCATAAATATTTTCTCATATAAATAAAATAAAAGTGGTTGATTTAAGTGTGACATCTTGTGAATCCTATTTTTTACCATTGCACCCAGAGTTGTAACAGCTTGGTGATACAAAATTCAATAAAAAAAATACTCAACACACAACTCTGTTTTAAAGAGCTATGTGACTCTAATTAAGTTCTTCATTGCACCATAGGATAGGCAAGACTTAGGAGTAGATATTATCCTTGTCGATGTCAAAATAAATTTTCAAAAATTTTCTCTTTTAAATAAAAATAAAAATTTAATAATAAAAGAGTAATGTTATATCCTCCTATTAATCATCTTACAAATCTTCCTACTTTCTTATAAAGAAAGTATTAAATGAAAAAGTAAATGCATTTAGTGTATCGAAAACATAAAACATATTTAATATATACTTACCATGTGTCGCAACCGGGGTTACAACTGGACGGCGAAAAAAGAATTAAAAATCAGAGGAGCCGCCACCAAAGTTTATTAATGAAAACCTTGGAAAAACCCTTAAAAGAATGTGGTCTGTGAAACCAAAAATGGGTTCGAGAGTCGATTACGTGTAGGGAAGGTGTTAGCACCCTACGACGTCCGTCATAAAGACGGTTATCCCTAATTAAATGTGCAAAATGGATAGCTTCTAAAATATTTATTTTCCCTTAAAAGGAAAATGTCTTTATTTTATTTACAAATTTTATTAAAAGAAAGATCAATTTTTATTTTTTATTTTTGAGATCGACAGGAGTGGGTCCCTGCTCCTACGTATCCTCAGGTGCAATGAGGAATCAGACTCACGTAGTTCTTTATGTAGAAAACATTTTGTTGGTTGACTTTTTGTTTTTATTTTATTATTATGTTTATTTTATTTTTTAGTATGGTAAAGGCATACTCAATAACCAAATTCGAAGTGCATCTAAAATGGCTATCAATATACCTTTTTAAGTTTTTATAATAGTCAAATAGGAAGTGCATCCAAAGTGACTATCGTTAAAACCTTTGTTAAAATACATTTATTATTTACTTAATATCATTATTATTACTATTTTTATTTTTATTTATTTATTATTATTATTATTATCTTAGAAAAGAAATGATAACCAAATAAGAAGTGCATCTCAAATTATTATCATTAATATTAAAACTTTAATAATGTCCAAATAGGAAGTGCATCCTAAGTAGCCATTATCAAGTTTAATTATTTACTTTATTCAAAGAGTGTGAAGTTATTAACAAATTATTAATTAATATCATACTAAAGTATTTTGAGAAGAAACTTTTATTATATTAGTTACTAAAACTTTTATCAAGGTAATATGATAAATAGTGCCTAAAGAAAACGGATATATCTTTCTCACTTTACGTATTTAAGAGCATTTTGTTTACGTTAACAAATATAAAAAACATGTTTTTAATATGAATTAATAAAAAAACTTTAAAAGTTATGTACATATTTTCCACGTTATGGATTCAGCCCCTAATTTCATTAGCTGATCGGAGACGGAAATGGAATTAAAGGCTGGGCCAGGCCCATCTGCACCGAAAGGGGGGAATACCCCTTGGGTCTCTTCATTCCTCCAATCTAATGCGCACATCTTTGCCCAGGGAGAGGAAGGGTATCGCGCGATCCTCTTGTGACGCAACATCCACAAGGGCGACGCGAGTTCTCTAGTCTCGATGGGAAACGCGACGACCACGTTTTTTCTTTGCCATCGATGGAGCGGTGACTCACGCGAGGGATGTGCCGGAAGAGGAGAACCGGTGATGGATGATGCGCTGCAATGGAGCACAGAGTCGCTCATGCGAATCAGAAATCGCGACGGCTGAGGTCGTGCAAGGTCGGTGTGATGGTGACGGCACAGAGAGTTGGTGGCGATTCGGAATTGTAGCACGGAAATGTCAGGATACTAGGAGATGATGCCCGTATCACTTCGCGTGACAAAGGAAATGCATCTAGAGAATTTCCACTGTGAAGAACAGGAGTGCTAAAAGGCTCATTCGATTTTTAATTGAGATTTATTTATTATGTTTCCTCAGTTTTATGAATATGCGAACACTGATGTGGGTTCTGTATAACAAATCGGTATGAAATTGCTCATAAACCAGTGACATTTGTGTTGTTTGAGATTTTGAATTTACACATGATGCTGTAAGTATGAGACGCATGATTAGAATGAGCGTAATAAGAAAACCTATGTATCTTGATTTGAAGTTATTATAGATTGAGGTTTGTCAAATGGAAATTCAACTATTATAACATTTAGCGAAGGAGGATGGATCAACGTAGAGCATGCTTCGAACATTTAGAACTTGATACTATTTTTAGGAGATTTCATGCGTTCACAGTAGACAGATAAACATTCAAGCAATCAATCAATATCAATATCGAAGATAATCAGACAAATTCACGAGATGTAAAACGATACCTACACAGATTCAAGCTCTTCAATCTTTGAATTGAGCTCTACGCCTTAAATCGATAGCTTCTTTCTCTTCTCCTTTTCATGCTGTTTTTGTCTTCTCCGTTTCTCTTCGCTCCCCTTTTTCTTCCCCGCTTAATCTTTTTTTTTTCTCCTTTTGTTTTTTTTCTTTTTTCTTTTCTAGCAACTAATTCCATTGTCTTTTAATTATGAGCTTCCAACTATATATAGTTATACCCCCTGAAAGCTTCTTCTGGAAGTTTTGTTTTTTTTTCACTTCTTCCCCCTATATCTAAAAACGTGGGCTGCAAGCTAGAAGACCCAGGTGCCCCCTTATTCCTCCTCCCCAAGGCTCTTTCTATCCCTGCTAGCTTCCCTTTTTTTTAACTCCTTATCCCTTTTCAAATTCTTCTTCAAGTTTGTTATAACCCGTACGAATATCCTTTGCTCTCTCTCTCTTGCTTCTCATTATTCCCCTTACTTTTATTTTTTACTTATGTTTTGTTTTTTTGTCAAAAACTGGGCTAGGCCCAATATGTCTCTTTTTTATATTATCTCTTTTTGAGCAGGCTCATGCAAGCCCAAAAACAAAACTTCTTTCTTCTCTCTTTTTTTTTTATTTTAAAAAAAACTTTTATTTAATTCGATAAAAAAACTTTTAACCCGGATAAAATTGGGTATTCACACCATGTAATGGAAGTACAAGGATTAATAGGAGAATATTGAAGGAGGATTTAAAATTATTCATAATAAACATCTTCATTTTTTGTATTTTGTTGTTGATAAAATAAATAAAACAAGTTTTTAAAAGTATAGATAATTTGAACAATTAACTATTAGATAACCATTTTTAATGGATGCATCAATGGTATATTGGAATTCAATTTCTGCCCATCCCTATACATAACTAACTCCTAAACCTAACCTGATGTTCATCACATACCATTTTTTTTAACAAAAAGGGTTTTTCAAGTTTTTTCCAATATAATAAATTTTGGTGGCAACTCCAATTTTTTTTTCTTTTTCTTTTATCTTTCGTTATCTCATGCCGTGATTTCGGTCGCAACAACTGATATATAATTGATGATTGATCAATAATTGATTTTTTACATTGATTTTCATACCAAAAATAGCAATTAAGTCCAAACATATTTTAACCTACTAAGGTCGGCCTAGCGGTGCGGGGATTTGGGGATGCATAAGGTGTTCAAACCTTGTTGCTACCATTGTAAGAAAAAAAAAAAAAAACCATATTTGGAAATATTTTTAGTGCATGTCTGAAAATGTATTCAAAAGACATAAACCTACTTTGATTACAATCTTTAATGTAAGGATAACAGATGCGGTTTCAACACTAATGAAAATAATACCAATTGTAACAATTAGAATCAAATCAATTCTTTAATTTATAACTCTCCATATTAAACACATTCCAAAAGAACAAACCATCACCATTATATAACCTCAACTGAAAAGCTTCTCCATCACGACCAACCTCCTAAAGAAAGATCATATTTACAAAAGCAATTGCAGCGACCATGGCCGAGCGCTGCTCATCATATGTCATTCTCCTCCTTTTATTCACATTAGGTAATTTTGAAACACGCTACCGTTCAAGGATAGTGAGTATAATAACACTTTACGTGCTTATGTAGAACTAGTTATTACATATTGATCATACTATAACTAGTTTTCATTCTAATTTCTTATATGTTGCATCATATATGGTTGTTGTTGCAGGAGCTCTGATGGCTACGGTGGTTGGTGACAAGTGTAAGGAAGATTTGGGGGTTTGCCCACCCAAAGATGCTTGTATGTCGAAGTGCTCTAAAATTCATCAAGGTGGTCAGGGGAATTGCGAGCCCAATGGTGGGGCCAAGAATCATTGTATGTGTTACTATGATTGCAAACAATGTGAGGTAGTTTTGCCTTATATAGGCTGCGTTGACACTCAATGCAATTCTGATTGTGCTGCTAAGTTCCCACGCAAAGGAGCTACTGGATATTGTGTTAGCTTTGGACAGCCCTATAGTACTTGTCACTGTCAGTACCAATGTTAGTAAATTTTGCCTCAAAAAGGGCCATCAATCTTTTCGGGATATGTATTTAGACGATGATGATTGTTTTAGATCACATAATTAATAAATTTTGTCTTTTTTTTTCCCCTTTATATCTCTCTTCCATCTATATACCCTAAAATAAAAGAAATTATTAGATAACTTTAGACCACAATAAATCTACAGTTCCGACTAATCTTTACATGATATATAGTCTTATTTTTCAATTTACGAGAAAAATTAATAAGAATAAGTGCATGGTGATAATTTAATCCATTATGCACAATATATATATA
The DNA here is from genome assembly GCA_004329165.1 of Spatholobus suberectus. Lineage (NCBI taxonomy): Eukaryota > Viridiplantae > Streptophyta > Magnoliopsida > Fabales > Fabaceae > Spatholobus > Spatholobus suberectus. The sequence goes on along the minus strand of CM014729.1, from coordinate 33,386,112 downwards.
TATATATATTGTCATCAAAGAAGTTCACTTTTGCTCACATTTGTTCTCATTTAAATACTTGGGGGTAGAGGCCTTTGGTGTCTCCTCTTGTCGAGAATTAGGGCCTCACAATAAATAGCCAATGTGTTTGCTTTTATCTTATGTCTTTCTTTGTTCATGGTTCCATATTCTAGTCTCCTAGGCATAGGGGAACCATACCAATCCATCCCGAACTTGATGATTAAACTCTACTGCAATGGTGACGATATTGTAGGGGAGGTCCAGCTGAAAAATAGCTTGATGCTAGGATGATTAAAAACTTGACACCTCTAATTCTTATTATTTTTTCATATATCTATATTCAATTTATTATTTTTTGCAATTCGGATTGAAGAATTTAATTAGATAGTTATATGATTGCAATAAAACAGCTTCTATTGAATAATTTTACAGAATAATATATTACCTATAGTAAACAGAAAGCATGCTGATTTATAAGATTGCAGTAAAAATATTAAATCTCATTTTCTATGTATAAGAATTAAGTGAAAAAAAATGAATTAAATTATTAAGTAGAAGTGGTTGTTTCTCCCAAGGTTGGTTGATTAGTCATCTTGTCTTGAAGTGGGCGTGGTGAACCACATGCTCCTCTTTTGCAATGCTCTTATTTTCATTATTTTCCTTCTTTTCCAACAATGTTTCCTCTAGCTCAAAATTAGGTTGTAATCTCTCTCTAGTTTGAACCAAATGCATCTTCTCTTCTGTTTTTCTTTTCTTTTCTTCTCTAAATTCTCTCTCTAATGGTAGCCAAATTCATCTTCCCTTATTTTTTATAATCTTCTATTATCTCTATTAACTTGCATCCTGATTTTAATTTCTTATCTCTTTCATAATTTAATTTTTTCCCCTCACATTAGCCTGATTTGAATTTTCTTTCTCCCCTTCCCTATTTGTGTGCCCTATAATAATGGCACATTTTTGTTCCTATTTATGGTTTCCAATTTCTTCATTTCTTCGATGCCAATCGATCGTAATTGATTCAAATATTTTAGTTGATTGATTTGTTGAGTTTTTTTTTTTTTTTTTTACAGTGAGGTGGTGTTTTCTGTTTTGGTGTTCTTTTCTTCAATTTTTACTTTTCTATTTTTAGGTATGGTTCCTAATCTTCACTGCTAAGCACATGTCCTTTATTGATTTTTGCTTCATGTACATGATTTTTCTGGTTTGCAATACAGATATGGGATTGAGATCATATTATCAGATATATTCTTTCCACAAAACCTATCAATATTTCTCCTAGTCTGCAATCTCGTCATTTGAGATTCAAGCGAATTCTCTTTGTTTATTACGTACTCTTTGTATTCCTTCTAATCAAATCTCTAATTTTTTTGTTTACCCCTGATTTTTTAAAGATTTTATTATAAATACAAATTCTAAAAACATTTTACAAATACAAACTCCAAGTTTGTTTCACTTTGCCCAGTTGAATTTAATCCACTAATACTGACATGGTTTTGATTTGCTAAAAAGGTATTTAAGTGTGTTTTATAAGTATGTGAAAATTCAGCCTTAGTGTGATTCGTTTTTTGTCTATTGTTTCCATGTGTTGTGTCTTGAAGGTATTCAAGCGTGTTGCCGTGGTTTTGCTCATTTATAAGTAATGTGTGAATTCTCTCCTGCTATGATTGCTATGAGTACTCTTTCTTTTATCAATTTGTTTTTTAAGGTTATATTCTATAAAAGCATTGGTTATACTTTAGACCCTTAGATTAATGTTCAACATCATCTACGGTAATTCTATGCCTTGTAAAATTAATTGTGAAATAGTCATCATAGAAAAGTCACTGCATTAGATATGATTTTTTTTTTAGTCTAATAACATTGTATTGACATTTTCATGCACCATTAGATTTTCGTTGGTCATGGGAATTTGTGTGTAGATACCTATCTCTAACCTCTATTTGGGCACCTGCGCATAGGAATTTGTCTGATAACTTGCACAACCTGGATGTGACTCTTTAAATCATAGCAAGCATGACATTTTTTTCTTATTTTTAAATAGCTATGAAATTTTTCGGTGTTGGTGTATTCAAGTGAAAATTTCTTGGAACATAGCAAAGCATTCACCATCTGGTAAAGTACTTTTTACCATTTTTATATATGAAATTATTAAAAGTTAGATTACTTGACTAACTTTATCACAATGAAAGTTTGCTATGTTGGATCATGTAGGGCGGGCAATCGAGTTTCTTCTAGCAACTACTTTTAGACATAGCCTCAGGTTAGTGCATTAGCTGGGTTATATACTAGCATATGAACTTGGAATAAAATAATTTATTCTTGGTTTCTTTCCAGTGTCTTTAGCACATAACCTTGATTGCATGATTAGCCTGATCCACCCAATTTCAAAGCAATAGTTTAAGAAATATACTTTGAAGTTGTTTCTTCTTTGATATGGTAGTTTCTTCAGAGGTTGTCAAGTTTTTATGTGGTGATTAAAAAGACGATTAAAGGACCATGGGGACTTCATTGTAATTTTGTTTTTCTCAAAATATTACTCTTATTACTCAATTAAACTCAAATATAAAAAACGATAAAATTGTACATCTTCGTTATAATTATTTTTAAATACCTCTCTACTCCTAATTTGTAGCTACATGTTTTTCTAATAAAACTGTGGCGTTATAATGAACTATTTAATATTTTTGAACATGTCAGTTATATAGTTATAATTTATTTCAAACACTTTCTTTATTAGTATTTTTTTTTTGGTCTTAACCAAAAAAAAAAAAATGTAGATAACATGGGTAATATGCTAATGCTAATATTTATAACGTCGTCTATTTTTTTCCCAATCAAACAAACTTAACTTGATTACATACCTTAAAATTTCACTTATATGAATCACTTAAATGTGTGCTTTAGCATTCCTCGAGAATCTTTTAATCAATTTGGTTTTGTTGAAGTTAGGGTCATAAGAGTAATTTTCATGAAAAAAAGAGATTGTTTTACTGAACAATATAAAGTATTATTAAATTAATTTGACGTATATTTATTTTAATTATATGATGAATAACTTCTTACATTTTTAATGATAATTCATTATAATCATAAAATAAAAAAAAAGATGTACTATATAACTTTTAATATTAGCTTTTACAAAATATTATTCGGTTTGAGTATAATTGTCTTTAATGAAAAATATTTGTAATCTATATAAAATAATAATAATATTGAAATGATGAAATATTCTTAATAGTAAATTTGGGAGGATAATCGATTAAATTGGACATTATGATTGAAACGTGTCTTCAAAAAACGGAATGTTTGTTGATTAGAACTAAGACATTCTAAACTGTGGTTAACGGAATCAACTAATATAATTGAACCTGCTGCTATCAGTTATATATATAGAACTGATCCAGCTATATGTCTTTCAATTTAATCAGTTCTATAGGTAAAGTGGTTAACACATAGGAAATATAACATATAACCCAAAATATAACATATAACCCGAGAACCTTAACGCTCATCTCTTTCAATTTGATTTGATTTAAGGATATTAGGTAGCTTTTAAAATTAGCTTTAAATATCCACTTAAGATGGTGTTCTACAACTTACACCAAAATTTTTAGATGAAAAAGCTCATTATTTCTTTTGTTTTAATTACTTTATTTTAGAGATATAACTATAATTATTATATTTAAAAAAAAAATACAAAACTCATTTCTCTCTCCTGTCCCATCTCTTTTCCTTTCCCTTCCCTTGTAACTTTGAAACCAACCAATTTCTTTTCCTCCATATCTTCTCTTTGTCTTCGTACTTCGTAGATCCATACCTTCACACCAGACTCACTGGCACCCTGGACGGTCTTTACATTCAGCAATATGAACTCAGCGAGGTATAAAATTTGTATGCATTTTTTATTGAAAAAAAATTGTATGTATTTTTGGGAGAATAAATAACAAAATTATTTGAATAATAAAATTTACAAAGAGATTTTTACATTACTTAATCAAAGTTAACCCCCACTGAAATTTTACCTAATTTGTATGATTGAACAATGTTGATTTTTAGGCAAAAGTTTATATCAATGATGATGTGTACAAGAGGTACCCAACCCATATACAACCTTACACTCAAATATTCTAGCCAAGAATGGGTCATTTTTGATATAGGTAAACTGCACCTAAAAATTAGAATTACTAGCAAAACCAACTAAGCAACACCTAAAAAAGCAGAGCTACCATATCATGATTTTAAATTGCTGACCAACTACTCATTGAACGATGTTGATAAAAAGATATTAGATTCAATTGCTAACAACTATCACACATATCATGATTTTAAAATGTGGCAATTTCTTATCTTAATTTTTAAAATGAAAACCTACATTTTAATAAATGAGACAATATCTCATTTTCTTAATTTTTTTTAAATGAAAACCTACATTTTTATGAATGAGCTTTATAGTCCAACACTTATTGTAAGATTTATCATAAGTTGTTAGTTTTTTAATGACGAGCTAATTAAAGTAAGTACAATATTTTTTAACTTTTGGTGTTTTTTTTTTTTATGTACAATGGCAGCAACAAGGTTAAAACCTAGGACTTTGTATATCACATGAATTGCTAATACTGTTACACGCCCAAGCAATAAAAATTTAATTCATATGCCTTATTCATTTATTTTGAAGGCTGATAATTAATTAGTATATTATATATTATAAAAAAAATATTATTGTAAAAAAAGGAGATTTGTTATTTTGTTTATTAATATCTCTATACATACACACTTGGTTTATTAGGTTTAATTATTAATCTTTTTTTCTATTTAAAATGAAGATCGTAATTTTGCATCAATAAGCTTTGAAGGAACCTATGCTAATGAAGCACAATCAAGTATCAGATATATTAATGACATTGCGTATGGTTAATTATTACAATTTTTTAATAAATTAGAAATTTCTCATTTTCTTTATTAATATCACTCTATGTACACACTTTATTATTTTTTTCAATCATTAATTTTTTTCTTTCTACACAAACATACAAATCGTAGTTTCCCATTAACAAGGTTTGTTTTCAATGAACCAATGACAATGACAATGAAGCAAGATCGAGTAATAGATGTATTAATGACATTGTTGATGGTTAGTGCAGTACTTTTATCATAATCTATCATATAATCACACATTTACATTCATTTGGTCATAGTATTTAGTGTGTATTGATTTTCAACCAAAAAATGATATTAAAACAATACAAATTTTATGAAAGCAGAAATATCGAATGTGCATATCATGAAGACAAACATTGTTATCTCAAACTCAGGTATATTGCCCCTTTTCATTTATGTATATACATTTGCCTTGTTGGATTAAATTAGGAAACATTTGACTAAACAAAAACTAAATTTTATTTTATATATTTTTGGTTTAAAGGCAAATTAAACTTTAGGGAGATTTTCCAATTATATGAAGAGTTAAAAAGAAAGTATTTTCATAAAGCAGTGACTAATCTCTATCGGGAACCGTGAGCGCACACAAGGTGGGTATTTCGCTCCTAACATGGTCTATTCCATACCCAAGGCCAGGATTCGAACCCTGGACAACTTGGTTAAGGGACACAAGTCGCTACCACTTGTGCCAACCAGTGTTGGTCAATAAATTGACTTATATTTTCTAGCTAGAATGGTGAATTTGAAAAGCTATGGAATGTTTGGAAGAGTGAGCAATCACTTGCATCAATTTTCACAATTTACAACAGGGTCAAATAAAATTTTATAATAATATCTTCATATTATATCATTGTCAATTCACTAAATTTTTAAATTTCTTTATTGTAGGTTCACTGTCTAAAAATATATTCTGTTGGGTAGGATTTCATAGTAATAACAAATAAAACTCAACTTTGAAAAATGATAAAAAAAAATTCTCTCAAAAGATAAATAGTTAATATAATAGGATTCCTTTAAAATATTTCATCCATGAGATGTTAATTGATGCAAAAATGTAGTAGTTATAATAAAACACAAAGCTACCATAGAATTAATTGTAAATTTTTCCATTTTAAATCAATTCTAACTTAATTTTTATCAATATTAGGAAAGTTGAAAGTGCAATATCAAGTGATAGTTATCATATTAACAAATTTCATGCAAAACAAAATATTTGCTTTCTTTAGGTTCCAATTAGTTCTTTGACTAGTACATTAGATAACATGTTAAATATCTTATATTATGACATGAGTTATTTTGTAGTTTTTCAAAACCCAATTATTTATGTATGACAAGATATGCAAAGAATTGATAAATTACACATCTTTTTGATAAATTGCAAGAAAATAAAAAATGTTCCTAAAATACAATCAATGTATGATCTTCTAATTAAGGAAGATTTAAGGATTACAAAGTAATAATGATTGTAGATAAATAATATCTTTTCTTTGACTTTTATTTATCTTTATACTTATGTACATCGTAATATTTCTAACATGTTTGTGTGTGTATTGCAACACCCTAAGGGGCATTACCTTGACCTATGATCAAATTCTAGATATGTGAAAATTTAAAACATAAACCAATCAGAGACCATCAAGTGAAAATTATTAGAGAAATATAAAAGATCTTAATACGAGATAAATCATAGAATACTAAACCTATCTAATACAAAGCACTGGCACTCAAAGGTTTCGTACAAAACTTTAAAATAAAAATGCATAAACAAAACTCCTGTGAAGGGTAAACGTATATCCTAAGCTACTTTCTTCTAGCATGCAGCTCCATCTAAGAGAACGTTCACTTGCTTGACCTAAAAAACATAAAACTTAAAATAATGAGATAAAAGTCTCAGTGGGTGCTTTTGGGGATCTTACAGATAGGTCTGACTTTCCTATTTTGAAAATTTTTTTCCTAACTCTAATGATTTTAATCCCCCATTGAGACTTTAACAATCCTATGAAGAAACCTATACCATTTAGTGTTTATTCTCACCACTATTGTGCTAGTTTCCTTTTATTATTAACCTAATATTTCATTTTTATTCTTTATACTTTTCACTAGTGCAAAAAATACATACTACGACAAGTTTTTACATCGGTTATAAAACAACCGATGTAAAAAAAAAAAACAAATGGGGTGGCAAACTTGTAAATAAAAGCAAAAGTTTTACATTGGTTATAATTTTAATTGATGTAAAAAGTACCTTCTACATTAGTTACTATTTCAATTGATGAAAAAAGTTGTTTTTACATCGATTAAACTTAGAACCAATGTAAAAAAACTTTTTAAACCACCCCTCTACAATTTCCCTTCATTTTGCAAAGCTCTCGATCCTCGTATGTCCAAACCCTAGCTCTGCAACTCTTCCATCATCGCTGCCACTGTGGACGTTCTTCACTGTGCTCATGTCGCCACCATGGACATTCTTCATCATGAGCGTGTCACCATTGTGGACACCAACCCCAACCTCGACGCTATTCTCCCAGCTCTACAACTCCTCCATCACTGCCACCACCGTGGACGTTCTTCACCGAAGTGCCCCACTGTCATGGACGCTAACCCCAACCCCAATCCTTCGATTAACACAAGCATTACACTCCTCCCCCAACCCCAACGGCCATGGATACCACAACCAAAAGTTGTCGTCTTCGCTGCTGTTGTGCCTAAGGTAAGTCTTTTTTCTTAACTTCGTGATTGTTGCCCTTTTTTGTGTAAAAATCATTTTGGTTGTGACCCAAACTCATGGGTTTTGTGAATGTAGAAACCCTAGATGCTTCTTTTTTAGTTTGATCATGGTATGTAAATAACTTATTGAAGGATATTTATTTGAATTGTGTAACTATTAAAGATCGTGATTGTGATGTGTTTGCATGGTTGGCCGCAAAGAGCTTAGTTGGGTATTGTGTGATGTTCTAAGTTATTGATTGGATTGTTGGATAATTTTACACGTGGTATATATTGTATTAATTGAATAGATGTAAAATATAGGAAAGTACAAGAAAATAGAGGAAATGTTGTCTAATTTTTTGTATAAATATTGATTAGATTGTCTAATTTGTTGGTTAATTAACAAAGAATAAGAATGATTATATGGAGCTTAGTTTGAGCCTTCTGTGAAATTTTCATATTTTTTAATTTCAATTGTATTACTCTTGAGTATGTCGAATATGCATCTTGTAACCAATATGAACTCCTTCATACATTTTGAACAAGAAAGCATTTTTCTTGTTTTTTATTTTTGGAAATGCAAAATTGTTCCATTTTCCTCTCTCACTCTCTTATAGCGATTTTGCATGACAAAGAAAGAATCTAGGGTTTTTGTGAATGTGAAGGGACTATTAGAATTTAGATGTGTTAGCATGATTGGTTAACACCCGTCCCTACTTGTTACGTGTCTTGTAAGCAATATGAGTTTAGTGATACATTCAAAACAAGAAAGCACTTTTCTTGCCTTTTCTTTTTACAAACTCAAAATTGTTCTTTTTTTCCTTCTTGAATGATCAATGGAGAATGCGAAGTTGTGAATCCACTCTTTGCTCTTTCATAGTTAGGATTGAAAAAACAATAGTTAGAGGACCAATATAAGACTTTTCATTTCCAAATTATTCATCACCAAAACATCTAATTTTAGTAGAAGCAATAAATAGTTCAATAATTGACAACTTCCCTTTTTCAACAAAATTTTCTCCTGTTCTATTTTAACTTTGGAAGTAAAACTAGGTGGTGGGTCATAAGATCCTTTCACCATTATTGTCGCATCTTCATGAGTTTGAAGAAGGCCAATTCATGATAGCTAAATGGCACACTGTGAAAATGTTGAAACATGACATAGTTGGGAACTTATCCCTTCTGACCTTATATGACACATTTGTTACTCTACACTTAGCAATATCTCTTTCAAGCTTCTCAATCCGGCCTTCAAGATCATATGATACTACACCATCTTTCCAACATAGAATACCACACCCTCTCTTTAGTACAACCATCATATATGCCTCCTTCCTTACTTGGATTTGATTGCTTCCACCAACTTGATCAAGGTTAGCTCATGATGAGCTAAATGGCACACTGTGAGAGCAATCAAATCCAAGTAAGGAAGCCTTGCCAAGATTCGATACTTTTGATGTAAAAGAACCAATTGAGAACCTTAAAAGAGTGCTTGCTCAATAAACTTTGTTTTGTAAATTTCTCTTATTTATAACTATTTAATTTTCTACTCTTTTCTATATTGTTTACAAAATATACTAATAATGTCTTCCTATATTACTTGACATTTGTGGAGTCAAGTTTTCACGGCGATGTAGGTGTCAAGCAAATGGGACAAATAGTATGCTAGCTTTCTATTTATGTCAAATAGAATATCCTCTCATTCTATTTTGTCACATATATTTCACCAATATTGCAATGAAGACTTGTCTTCACAATGCCCTGCAATATAGGAAGACATTATTAGTAAATCTTGTAACCAATATAGGAAACTAAAATTTCAGAGAAGTTATAGTTATAAGATTAATTTTCATAATAGAATTTAGTGGACAATTACTTTTTTAAGGTTCTTAATTCAACCTTATCATCAAAAGTATCAAATAATGATAAGACTTCCTTGCTTGGATTTGATTGCTTTCACTGTGTGTCATTCACCTTCATCAAGTTGGTGGAAGCAATCAAATCCAAGTAAGGAAGGAGACACATATGATGGTTGTGTTAGAAAGAGGGTGTAGTATCTTATGATCTTGAAGGTAGAATTGAGAAGCTTAAAAGAGATATTGCTAACCGCAAAGTAAAAAATGTGTCAAATAAGATTTGATAAATTCTTACAGTGGTGTCATGTTTCAACATTTTTACTATATGCCATTTAGTCATCATGAATTGGCTTTCCTCGACCTCATAAAGACGCAGCTGAAGTGGTGAAAAAGAGGATGGAGGATCATATGACCCACCACTTGGTTTTATTTCCAAGTTTAAAATAGAACAAGGAGAGAATTTTGTTGAAAAGGGGAAGTTGTCAATTATTGAACTATTTAGTACACCTACTTAAATTAAATGTTTTGGTAATGAATCAATTTGGAAATGAAAAGGCTTACATTAGTCCTCTGACTGTTTGTTTTCCAATCCTAACATGAGATTTGCAATTCATCATTCTTTGTTGATAACTCCACTTTATTGTTTTAATTAATATTTTATCCTCTTATGTGAACTTGCAGATATTCAATAATCAACCTTCATCCTTCATCCTTCGACGCAACATGGATGACATCTGCACATGTGTATTTAGGTAGTTTAGAATTCTATTTTAAGTAGTTTGGAATTGTATTTTAGAATTAGTTGTAGATGAAATTTATATATTTGTTTGGAATGTATTTAGGAGGTAATTTATAATTAGCTGTAGATGAAATTTCTATATGTTTAGAATGGATTTAGGGACTTTACAATTGTTTAAATTGTGTTTAGGAGGTACTTTGTATAATTATGTTTTAATGCATATTTGATTATATTTTGAGTTTAGCATACTTAAATATGATTGTATCGTACTGCCAGCCTGGGTCTGTTTTTATTTTATTGGTGTTATAAAACTTATAAAACAGACAAAATATTAAAAGAAAAACATGACTTTCTACATTGATTAAAGCCATAATCGATGTAGAAAATCACCTTCTACATCGGTTACAGGCTAAACCGATGTAAAAAATCACACCTTTCTACATCAATTCATATTGGAACCGATATGAAAAATCTATTTTACATCGATTCTTTTTTCGATGTCAAAAAGGCCCACTTTTTACATCGACAAGATCTACATCAGTTCATGAATTGATGTAAAATCCTTGAAATAACTAGTGTTAAAAGGTGTTGTTGCAGTAGTGTTCTCACCGTAACTCACTAGGTTGCTACATTATTACTTGGGCTTTCTCTTTCTTTCCTTTGGCACTTAAAGTTGACCACTACAGTTAAGTGTAAGACCACTCATTTTCTAAGGTGCTAAGACCTCAATTTTCAACTTTCCCTTATCTTATACGACTCTATTTCCTCTTACATGGATCATACTTTCCTATTACATTGGGTGAGAACATACTTTTCATATTTCTTAACCTTTTTTATACTTTCCCAACTAGGGCTTACATAAACTTTTTTGGGGTATAAACCCCTCACATGCCTTTAAGGTAGCATAAAACATTCCTTAAACATTAACACTTACATTCTCACCTAGAGGCATACACCATATTTCCACCCCAGAAAGGGGAAAGCATACATACATGGCATAAGTAGTCAATATCAATCATATCAAGGTGTTTGGTTTATTTTTTGTTTGGTTCTAGCTAGCTTTACTCCTATCTTTTCACTTGACTATTGTTCTATAGCTGACTGAGCTTAAAGTCATTAAGAGGTGTCCCTTTTGTGCTACGCCATAACCCCTTATATTTATACTCCCTCAATTTCATGGAGTTTCGACCACTTTTCATTATCAAAGCAGTTTTATTCTACATTTTTCCCTTACTGAAGAATGTTAACCTCATCCCTTAGTCTAAAGGTGACAATACCCTTCCTCTAACATATGGGGCCTTCTAACCATTCTTTTCCTTTGAACTTTTCATAAAATAGTTTGAAAACTTATCTCACTTAGGCAATCGCAAGGGATCCTCTCAATGGGATGTACACCGTTACTCAACCATAGAATATGCACTCTAGGCATTCCCACATTAAGGATTAGCGAGGACTATCCTACAAGTACTAGGGGAAGAAGCACCTTTCAAAACATACTTTTCCTTTGAAAAACATAAGAAATTTCCCTTTCTTTTGCTAAGGATGCATTCTTTTAAATCTTAAGTGTCTTGGATAGTTTTCCTTATATGGGGTTTATTGTTTTCAAACACAAGCACATACAATTCCAATAAGGATAGAATCACAACCATACAATGATACATCTACCATTATATATAAACACAACAAGGCATCTAAGACTATCAATCATACGAGGTCGAAAAGCATAAAAAGCAATATAACAAGCAATACATATCTTATTCTTAAAGTTGGAACCTCAACGTGTCGTGCCAGATGGTCGTATTTATTGCCAACCTTGACACTTAGCGTCACTTCACTATAACTTCAGACTCCCTCTTCGGAGGGTTCACACTTAGCGTTGGGCACTATTGTGCTTAACATAGCTATGGGCGTGCTTAGAGTCATTACTAGGGACAAAACTCACAACTCTTTGGAGGGTATACACTTAGCACAGGATTGCCTTACTTAGTGCAATACTACAGAATATCTAGAGTGCTCACACTTAGCAATAGGGAATCCCCACTTAGCGCAATAACTCGAGCCTTAAGCATTAGTCTTTAGAGTCTTAGCGCTTTGCACCATAACTCTAAGCATGCACTCTAAACCTAGAAGTGCTCTCACTCAGTGTGCCTTCACGACACTTAAGGCGGATTGTCAAACAGCAGATCATAACCTAGATTTGCTACTTGAAAAAGGGTTCTCCTATGGCTCCCTCTCGATCCCAAGGGCACCATTGTGCTCCAAAACACACCCCCTAAGTCTCTAAACCTCAGATCTTCTCTTTAATTATTCTAATCTCTCATAAACAACCAAATTCAATCCTAAACCGTATTCATGAATAATAAATACGTAAATAAGGCAAGAAAAGGAAAAATAACATCAAATACAGTATTAGTGATGTAGGGAAAGACAAGGGGGAGGCACTCACCTCGGGTAAGTACAAAGATGAGCTCTAAGGAGCTTGGGGTCTTTGGGCTCCCCTTTTCCTTTTTTTCATTTTCTTTTCCTCTTTTCCTCTTCTCCTTTTTTTTTTTCTCTTTTTATATTCTTCCTCCCCCCTCTCTTTACTTAAATTTTATGTATGTAAGGGTTTTGTCTCTTTCTCTACTCTATATAACATCCTATTTGGGCCTTATCATCTTAGTCCTATTTATTTCTAGAGTCAGGGCAACCTTAATTAATATTAACTAAGGAATCCTCAAATAATAAATATAAAGGTAGGGTTATAAAGGGATCTTTTTACAATTATATTTCTACTACTAAAAATTTTGGATGTTACATTTTCTCCCCCTTGAAAAATTAAAGTTAAAGCCTAAAAACACGCCTATGATCACACCTTCTCATTTTTCTTAACTCTATTCCAAGAAATCTCACTCCTTTAATCTAAAAGGGTCTCACGAGATTCCACTCCGCAATTTGACAACCATCATAGTTATCGAGTTTTATCTTTGTAGGCATTTATTACAATTCGTTTCTACCTCCACCAGTATGACTCTAAACACATCCTTTGAGGTTTCTAGGGTTCCCTCAATCTAGGCATCTATCAAATGAAGTATATAGTCCTAAAGGATTCATTCCTACAGGCCTCTATTAGATGTGACTCCCTAAGTTGTCCTCTCCTAATCAACCCTATACCATCATCATTCGAATCACTTCTAGGTTGGGGTTCCTAAACGTCTCTATCAATCGTATCATAGGGATCTCTTAATCGCAGTGCTCACTACTACAATGGTTTGTTTTGGGATAGTACTTCTCTTTATAAAGTCTAGGCTACTTGAAAACTCAGGCCACTATCTCCTTATTTTAAGTCAACTATATTCTAATTCTTAATCCTAAGATAAAAATGTGACAAACTCAGCTATATCTTACTAACCAGCCAACAATTCGAAAAACATACTAAATAGGTAAGACAAACCAAGGGAATACTTCCTAATTCAACACAACATAACTTGGTTGGTTTAGAAACAAACCACACCAAGTGTAATGTTATTCCCACTGAAGGGCCATATATCAAAGAAAATATGCATTAGGACAATATATATATATATATATATATATATATAAATGAGATTTGTTAACGTACACGCACATGATTTTTAGTTGAAGTACGTTAACAAGTTATAACTAAGAATTACCTTAAAATACACTACTATGTAGCTTGCTAACGAACTCCAACTAAAAAACAAGAGTGGGTGTATGTTAGCAAATGTTTGTGGGGTTTGCTAACGCACACCCATTTATTTTTTAGTTAGAGTATGTTAGTAAGTTATAACTATGATTATCTTAAAATATACCAATGGTATAGCTTGCTAACATACTCCAACTAGAAATTTAGTGCGTGTACATTAACAAATACCTATACATACATACATACATGCCTAAGGAAAGAACAAAGGGGTTCACAAGTAACTATAAACCTTTACACAACATGGGAAGCAAGAAACACATAACTCCTAAGACTTACAAAACTAGAAAGGTTTATTGGTAAGAGGATATACATCCTATACTCTAGTTTGTTTTGGTCAACAATACGGAAGTTTTATGGGAAGGCTCCTCACTTCTCAAATCTCACTACAACTTGTGCGGTATTTAAGCTTATGAAGGTTAGTTTCAAGAATAATCTTGAAGAAGCGAAGATATAGGGTAGTATTCCTTTTCAACAATGAGTTGCCATAGGAGTAGGCTAAAGTGTAAATGTTGTCATTCATGCACCTAAAGCATTCTCTGATGCATCCACTAGTAGAAAAAAGGCTTTTTACGACGCCATTTTACATCGGTTCATTAATAACAAATGTAAAAAAGAAAGTGGTGGCAATTTTGTAAATTTTTGTAAATAACATCTTTTACATCGGTTACACATATAACTAATATAAAAAGTACTATTTTACATTGGTTATAAATATAACTGATGTAATAAGGTTTTAAAAACCTTCCCCTTCTTATCAGCAACTCACTTTACACGACCCTCCCAAACCGTCCCCTTTCTCTACAACTTGAACCACTCCCACCATTGCTTCTCTCTCCCCTCAAAAACCCTTCACTTCTTCACCCCTTCCTCCTCCTACTACCTTCACCGCACCTTCACCGTTTGACAACTATGACCCCAAGTCTCACCCTCCTTCCTTTGACATCACTCGCAACGGTGCTTACTTCGACCTCTTTACCTCCCTCCCCAACACCTCCTTCACCCTCAAATCTGCTTCTATAACTTTGCCACTAACACCTCCTTGTCTCCTTCGTTGAGCTCGTCCAAGTCCACCTGCCATCGACAACCTTATTCTTATCAACTATAACCGCATTTCTTGCGGCGTCGCCGCCTACTAAGATGCTAACTTCACCAACCACCCCTGCGACGGTGCTCTGCTACTACAGTGCTAACTTGAGTAGACCTTTCTTTTTCTATTTTCTTCTATGTTGGGTGGCGAATCAACAATGCAAAAAGGTGGCAAATCAACCTTATTGGCAGCTTAGATCGATTTGGATGCGTCGCAAATCTAGTGGCAAAAGATGGCTCCTGCTCTTGTTTTCTCATTTGGGTCATGTTGAACTGGCAAACCTATTAAAAGGCTTTGTTTATTTCTCTCTAGCAAAAGCTGGTAAACTGTTAAATTTAACTTAGTTGGTATTAACTCTTTGTCGCCTGTTTGCCTCTACTTCTGAAATATCTTTAATGTTTTATTTGCTATTTAATTTTTAGATCTTTATCTAGAAAAAGATGGCGACTGAGCTAGTCAATGTTGCAACAAGTAAGAAATTAGCTGAAACTGATTGGACAAAAAATATTGAAATTTGTGAGTTAGCCGCTCATAATAAAAGGTCACCACAAAGTTTTCATCTTCTTATTCAGTGTTGTTTATTTCTAATTGAACAACGTCCTTAAACATTAGGAAATGAATAGTTGATGCCAATTGTATGATTGTATCACATGAAACTAAACTCATTTAATTTTGTTCATACATAACTTTTTATGTTTCAAATTTTGTTCTTGGCACTTTGTAAATGTGCATTTATTTTTTCTTTTTGCATAGGAATCGAACCTATGATCTCTACCATTCACACTCTAGCTATGCCAAGTAGCTAATTATGTTTATTATTGTAAGATAATCCTTATGAATGATCACTTTTCTTTGGTCTTGCCAAAATTGATTGCTGGGTTCTTAGGAATAAATTATTTTTCATTCTATTTGCAACTTATATAAAGACAATTTGAAACCACTTAGTTTTCACTATATTTGATACAGAGAAGCGAGGTTATGTGACTTTCTTGAGTTGAATATTTACATTTCTTGCATTCCTATTTTATAGTGTTCTACTAAGTCATCTTTGATCTATTGATTTTCTAGTTGCTGGAAATATTGATGAACAATATTGGAGAGCATATTCATGAGCAGGTGATTGATACTGGAATTATTCCTATTCTAGTAAAAATTGTGAAGCAAAAGGTGAGTTTTCTCTGCAAAGACTTTTGCTATTTAGCATTGTTAGTTTTTCTTAACCTCACTATTTTATTCTCTCTCGTTCTTTGGTTGTAGTCTGATTTGCCTGTGAGGGAGCGGAATGTTAGCTTCTTTTGCTTTATCCAGTTAAATTGTAGAGAATGAAGATTTGCAGGAGTTAGCATTTGAGGCAAATGCTATTAATAAGTTCAACTATCTCTTGCAAAAGCGGCATGTACATCCTAAAAGGCTTGAAAGGGCATTTTTGGCCTTATCATGTTTATAACCAATGTAAAAAGTAGCACGATCTACATCAGTTATTAATATAGCTAATGTAAAAGGTGTTTTTCACATCGGTTTATTATCTAATGTAAAAAATTACCTATATTATACATCATCAGCATCTACATCTACATCAGACCTACAACTAGTGTAAAATGTCATTTTTAACCAATGTTAAAAGTCTTGACTGTAGTAGTGATGTACTAAACCCTTTCAAAGACAACCTCCCTAAGCAATTCTATACCTATGGAATTTTGAGAATACCATCATACCCTTAACACTTCCTCACCTGAACTAGGCTTCCTCCTCTAACATGAAAGTGGAGTAAGCCACTCGTTGCTCCTCTGAGCAGGGCATTTCCCCAAAACTCTCTCTATCTCCCTTGATCACAACTCTTCCTCAATGGGGCCTAAAAGATGGTAGTAAGTCCCTTTGGGGTTCAGAAAACACTGAATCTAGGGTCTATTTTCTTGGTGCAAGGGTGTGGGGAAGTCTTGGCAACCAAGTGCTCGTCACAGGACTTGGTTAGTTAAGTGGGTGGTCATTACCACTTGCTATCTTTTGGTACTTGTTTTCTCTTCCATGATATGCTATTTCAAACCAAGATGGTTCGGTGGGGTTGGCTCTAGGAGATTCAAGGGCATTTACCCTTAGCCTCAGGCTTCACTTACCGTAATTCTTACTTGTATTGCATAAAGTATTAAGATGATCAATCTCAATATTCTATGACAAAGCAACTAGGATTTTATGGCACAACAAAATAGCCAAAAATAGTTATTCTAGTCTAAACTACACTAACCACAATTTAATTGGATTGAATTGCTCTGATACCAAAATGAAATACCCTAAAGGGCATTACCTTGACATATGACCAAATTGTAAAAATGCATAAATTTAAAACATAAACCAATCAGAGATCATCAAGTGAAAATTATTATATAAATATAAAAGATCCTAATACAAGATAAATCATAGAATACTAAACCTGTCTAATGCAAGACAACTAGCACCAGAAGGTGTCGTACAAAACATTATAAGAAAGATGCATAAACAAAACTCCTACAAAAGGTAAAACATATGTCCTAAACTATATTCTTCTAACACGCAACTCCAAGCTCCATCCAAGAGAATGTTCATCTACTTAACTTGAAAAACATAAAACTTAAAGTTTCTTAGGAAAGATATTCATGATCAAATTTTCATTTCCTTATGATTCTTTAACAGACTCACCCAAATGTCATGCTAAGAGAATAATGATGTGGAAATGTGATGATAACTAACATGATATAGAGACAAGAGAATGATATGTATGGATGCAATAATGCATGACTATTTTTCTTTTCTTTTTCTAAAGTTTGAGAGAATGTAAATGCAAATTTTGTGATAAAATAAGGAAAATGCATGCAATAGATGACTCAATTATTTCCTTTTAAAGGAATGTAGATGTTATTATTATTTTTCTTTTTTTTTTTATTATGAGAATGGAAGAAATGAGGATGACTAGTATTTCCTAAGCTAGATATTGATGAATGTATGACTTTACGAAGGAATGTTATTAATGATAAGGAAATGATTTTTCTATTTTATTCTCTTTATTTTTTTTATTTTATTGCCATTCCTATTTCTAATGATGATCATGTCATGTTATTGAAATGTGATAGGTAAAATATGCTCCCCTTATCGACATTGAGGGGTTTTCTTAGAGTTAGAAAAGTTCCATCCTATATAGATCTATGGATACTTTAATTTATGAGAACTTTCGTGGGTGGCTCTAGCAACCTCACTGGCCTTTTAAATCTAGAGCTGAAGTCTCCTTCAGGCCATTATCCACAATGATAGGTGACCTATCAAATGTGGCATGTACATGAAGAAAAAAAATTCTAGATAAGGTCTTCATGATAACCAAATAGGTTCAATACCTATCTTGACAATTACTAAACTTTCACGTCCTAAGCTACACTTAGGTCTAGATATAGGACCCAATTCTCAAAGTGTGTAAAGAAAGTGTAAGTGCGGTATGTGAAGGAAGCATGATCTAAAACTACCCAACTCATAAAACAACTATCACAAATATAATATATACAGTTGTCTACCTTGGGGTTCAAACATACAACAATATATCAACAATAAACAACCAAAAACAAAATAGGAATAATAATAAAAGAAGCAAGAAGAAAGACAACAAAATTTTCACACATCAATTTAAAATAGGCTTGACCCTCTAAGATTATCCCTTGTGAAGTCCCTATCTGTTGCAACTAGGGTCACAACGAGATGGAACCAAAAAAGAAAAAAGAAAAACTAAAGAGTTGCCACCTAGTTTATTAAAGAAAAGCTTATGGAAAAACTCTAAAAACGGTGTTGAACCATGAAAAGGATTCAGTAGTTGATTACGCATAGGGAAAGTACTAGCATCTTACGATGCCCGTTATAAAAAACAATTACGCTTAGCCTAATGTGTGAAAATATTAATCATCTTGCTTGCTTGTAAAATTATTAATCGAGTTCATTATTAAATTTTATTTATTTGAATTTATTTAAACATCCATTTTTATTTTATAGATGTATTTTATTGTTTTTATATGTTCTTTAAGAAGAGGAATTTTATATATTTTATTTCTTTTTGAGTTTTGATAATAATTATTTTATAAAAGAATTTTATTAAGAAAAATGATTAAATTTATTTATTTATATTTTTAACTCGACAAGAGTGGGCCTTTGCTATGTATTTTTTGGTGCAATGGGGAATCAAAGTTACGTAACATAATGTGTAAAAAAAAAATCGACTTACTCTCTTGCTTCAAAAAAATCCTATTCATTTTAAATTTTATTTATTTGATTTATTGACACGTGCATTTTTATTTTTGGGAGGTATATTTTAATTATTTTATCATATTATTATTATTGTTGTTATTATTGTCTTTTAATCATTTTTTATCAAATTTTGGAGAAGGGAAATATTTATGAAAATATTTTTTTAGCCCGACAAAGTGTTACCCTAGCTTTTATGTATCTTTGGATGCAATGGAAAATCAAGGCTACGTAGTTGTTTTGGTAGAAAAGTACTTTATGAGTTGACATATTGTAATTTTTGTTTAGATAGAGTAAGGATTGCCAAGATCTTAAATCTTGGGCATGTCTTAGTGTCTAAAGCTAACTCTCCAAAATGTCATACACAACGATAGGCGACCTAAAAGATGTTGGACACTTTTGCAAGAGCAAACTCTAGATTAGATTTTCATGATAACCAAGCAACTCATGTACCTAACATTATAATCACTAAATCTATAATCTTATATTTGTAATTTTAATTAATGACCAATGCTGATTTTGATTTGATTTTTTTTTTTTCGGGAAGAGATCAAGACTAATTTTGATACTGCACTGAGTCCAGCCTCATTAATTATACTTCCTACGTAAAGGTATGGGTTGGTGTTGGGTTCGAAAAACAAGGGTAATGCACGTTGTAGAGGGGATGTGTGCCTTTCATATGCAATGAGGAATGCAGGGTTTGGCTTAATGTAGGTTGGTAGAGGTGGCTGTTGTTAATGCTTAAATAGTGTGGGAACTATGCGTTTTTCATAAGGGTGATGAGGGATGCTAAAGTTCAAACATGAGGGTGGCCCATGAACACAGACCATACCCAGCTCAACAGAGGTGTAAGGGTTCAGACTTTAGAACTCTACAAACACAGGTTCATGACCTTGATGATAACCAAGGCTCATGTATCAATAGAGCTCATAGTTTTTTTTTTTTTTAAATTTTCTCGAACAAGTAAATAAGCTAACAGAGGGCATAATCTTCACATTATATATGTATCAGCAAGTAGTAATCATATGGGTGAGCACATAAACAAGAATCAGATAATGAAACAAGCCAATATTACATATTTATTGCATACTCTCAGTGATGCTAAGCCAAACAAAAGCACAAGACCGAAAGCACAACATGCAGCACTGACTTTGTGAGTGAACAATGCCATGAATACATGCAGAGAATAAACTCTTAGAACATGAATACACAAGCTATAAGCATAAAACGAACTCACACAACAATGATTCTATGAACGAATAATGGGAAGCACATGAACCACAAGGCAAGTGTAAAGAATGGTACTACTATATGCTCGTAAGAAAAGAAGTCTATCCCCAAAGGGATACAACGAGAGCAACCAGCAGAATAGCAGCGAACAGTGGTGAAAAATGTTTCCCCCATAATGGCCCCCTTCGAGGTCTATTTATATAGGAAAAGAATGGGCATGAGGGTTTTAAAGAAAGAAAATTCCCCTAACAATTTTCTCAAATTCAGAGAATTTTTTTAATTATTTTCAAATGATGAGGATAAGAATACTTAGCCCAAAACTTTCTGAAGAGCATATTCCTCCTCCTTACTTTCTCTCCACTTTTGCCAACTTGGCTTTTCTTTTCCGCGTTTTTTTTCTCTCTTTTGGGTGATAGATTTCTTCTTGGGCTACGAAATGGGCTCACGATGTAACCAAAAAGAAAAGACACAATGACATTAGATGCTAGAAATAAAATAAGATAAAAGAAAACAAATAAAAGAGATAATAAAAGAAATATTTAAATTAAAAATAAACGAACCCCCTTTGTTATTATTTGACATGATTGTTACTATTATTTTTATTACTCATTTGTCCTTTTGTATTTTTCTCATTTTTTAATTTTTCAGATAAAATTGGGTGTTCACACACAACAATCTTTTCAAATATAGGATGCACACAAAAAAATTAAACATTACATGTGCACCTATAACTACTAACATAAGCTTCAAATGTCCGTTCCAAGCAATATATACAAAACAAAGAAAAGTGAAAACATATTTCAACATATGCAATTTAAAATCCAATCAACTTCGAGAATGCTTCTACATTTGAGCTATGCTCTAATTAAAAAAGAGTTGGATAGAATACAGAAGGTAACAAAACAAACTATGAAACACTATGAAGATATGGTTAGTTTCTGGATTACTTCTATTTTAGAAAATGCTGTTGAAATCTGATTTTGAAAGGGAACTAGAAGAACTCTAGAGAAAGTACTGTACTAAATTTTAGGAGATTGAAATTGAATTTCAACAAACAAAGAAACTCTAGATAAAAGTCTTAACATAGTTCGTACAAATAAGTTCCTGGTAAATGCTTTTAGTTCATATGAATGAACTTTGATTATCCAAAATAGATATTCATATGACAATAACAACATAGTTCAGGCCAAAATACACAAAATGACAGCTTTAAGTTGGACAACTATGATATAACTTGACATAGGACACATAATGATTGACTCATTGAGCACAACATTAATAAGAGGTGTTGCCTACAGTGAAAGAACGAGTATCATTGTAGGTTTTGGAAGTTGTATGCCACTAAGTGTTGTCATTAGGTTGCATTGTCAGTGTAGATTTTGGAAATTGTATTTGCATTAAGTGTTAGTTTTTGGTGTATATTTGGGTTGGATCAGTAGATCCTGCTTCCTGCTACTAATGGAGTTATTAATGTTGCGACTTTCTCCTCTAACTTCATATATGCATATCCTCCAAATCATAAAAGATTTTGAGAAGAGGTTTTCTCTTATAATTTCCTACCAGTAAAGACTAATTGCTTGCAAAATCTCAGCTCATTTGGATGACTATAACTCATTTTGGACCCCTAGAACCAAAATGCCAAGTCAAGGCTTCAACAATCAACCCTAGTGCACCACTTTCTAACCAAAAAGAGTTTCGAGATAAAACCTTTTCCATCAATTTTGATATCACAAATATAGTGTATCTTCAAAATTTTAGGTTAGATGAATAAGTAAAACTCAGTTTGGACACTTAAAACCCAAACTTTGGTCTTTAGGCCTTCTTAGTGACTTTTATGCATAAATTTTAACCAAGACCACATATTGTGATGAAACCAAATACTACAATTTAGTGTAGCCATAAAAAGTTTCTGCACTAAATTTTTAAAGATTAAAGCTCAATATAGTCTGATAGATTCCAAAAGCAAGCTATTCAAGGTTAAACTGAGGTTAGGTAATCTAACCTATTTTTAGAGCAAACTAATTCTACAATCAAGACATCGTGTAAACTAAGTGTCTGCCAAGTTTGAATTTAATCAGAAGCTTATAGCCCTAATTTAGCAAGTCAATTATCCTTTAATGTTACGAAAAGCCACCAATGTTGGAACCAAAGATGTATGAAGCTTCTAGTCCCTCAAATTTTGAAGATAACAAACTTATTAAGTTTTAACTCTCTGTTGTAGAAAGTTCTCTAAAGTGTCCAATGCGTGTTTTATATCAAGGCGTCTAACGCACCAATTTTAACAAGCGTCCAATAGACTCGTATATAATGATCGTCCAAGTGTAAGTCACTTCTACGTCTAAGTTTCAAAGCTTGTTTGAATTCTGTGTTTTCACATAAAAAGTCTTGAAACTAATGCTTTACCTCTTAGAATGATCTAATGTTCAAATGTCTAAGCATTAAATGAAAGTCAGATACATGTTAGTGTATAAGCGCAGTGTTGCAGAAAAAGGAAGTCAACCTGTCAAGCTAGCAAGACGAATAAAAAATGTTCAGAAAAGCAGCTCTTCAACACAGTATTACACTTTCCATTTTAGTGCAAGAACAAAAATCACTTTTCTGAACCTACTGCCAACACATACTCGTGCACGCCTTTCTCTCTTGAAGAATGAAGCTAAGTTCTCAATGGCTACTTTCAAAAGGCTATATATATACCAACTCAAGAGAGAAGAAGCAGAAGTAGAGCACAACGACGAATATTGTACTTATTGAACGATTCAAAATATCTTCAAACTCTTTGCAAAAAAAATTCTTGTATTGCACTTAAACTTTCATATCCTCACATTGTGAGTTGAAACTATTTCATTAACTGTCTTTACGTTGTGAAAGCCTAAAGAGGCTTAATGACAAAGAATACTTGGGTGGTTAAGCAATCTAGGTAGATTGCATTGTAAAGCCTGAAGAGGCAGGGAAAAATACTTGTGTGTAACCTAAGGTCGGTTAGTTGAACACCTTCACGACAAAGGGATTGGACATAGCTCAAGATTGAGCTAACCAATATAAAAACTCTCTATGTCTTTGTTCTTCCCTTATCCCAAGGTAAAACTTATGACAATTATGATCATATTGACAAAATTTTAAGTTTGCCTAGATAATGGATACCACAGGTTACAACTTTGAGAGTGTCCAACTACTTAACAACTCTTTCCATGGAAGAACTACTTGGAACTCTCAAGGTTCATGATGGAACTGAAGCAGGATGAAGGTCTAAGAAGAGGAAAGTCCATTGCTCTAAGTGCTCAATGTCCAGTAAAGGGATCATCGTCCAAAGCTCTAAACGTGGAGGAATCGTCTAAGCAAACGTCTACAGAAGATGACTCTAGCGAGGATGAAATATCCTTTATATCTAGAAAAATACAAGCTATGTGGAGGAAGAAAGGAGGAACCAGAGATAGAAACTTTACCAAAAGTTTAGCAAGGAACCCAAGGAGAAAAGTCCACCAGTTTGCTTCAAATGCAAAAAGCCTGGACACTTCAAAGCTGACTATCCAAGCATACATAAAGAGAAAAAGAAAACTCTCCTTAAATAGAAAAAAGAAAGGACTCATGGCAACTTGGGAAGATGGATCTATCTTCCTCGGAAGAAGGAGAGGAAGAAGCAACCTCTGTCTCATGGCTGAGACAAGTTCAGAGAGCTCAGAAAGTGAACTAGTTGAGGAGGTAAATTTTAATGACTTATCTTCTCTTCAAGAGGCTTATAATGAACTGCTTTCTAATTTTTCACTCTCTCAGTATGTTATAAAGAACTAAAAAGGAAGTTTTCAAAAATGTCAAAAGAATTTAATTTACTCGAAAAGAACTATGAAGATATTATGAGGGAGAATGAAAAATTAAAGGTCGATAAAACAAAAGATTGTCCAGAGTAACACTTCCTAATGAAGCATCAGAACTTCAAGGGGAAGTAATTCACTTAAAAGAAAGTCTATCCAAATTCGTTAGTGGAATTGAAAATCTAAACAAAATCCTATCTTATAGACGAAGTCCACATGACAAATTTGGGTTCAGCTTTGTTAAGGAAGAAACCTCTGGAACAGCTAAAGCTACTGCATTTTGTAGATATTGTAAAAAAGGTGGACATAAATCATCTTGATGTATTCATCATCTAGTTACGAAGGCGTCCAATGCCTTTAGACTTAACAAGAAAAGACCCATGTCCATTTGGGTACATAAGTCCATGATTATTCCTGTTGAAAATCTGCTTGACAACAAAAAGGAAACTCCAGTCATGGTACCTAGATAGTGGCTGCTCACGACATATGATAGGAGAAAAGTCTACTTTCCAAAGCCTCCAACAAAAGAATGGTGGATGGCTCACTTTTGAAGGAAATCAAAAGGGGAAGATAACGGGAATAGGTAAAATTGGTAAGCATCGTTTACCTTCCATTGATAACATCTTATATGTTGAAGGACTCAGACATAATCTACTGAGCATAAGTCAATTATGTGACAATGAACGCAATGTCTCCTTTAACAAAGATGAATGTATAGTCAAAAACGTGGATGGATCTATCTTGTTTTTCGCTAAGAGGCAAAGCAATCCATATAAGATTGACTTAAATGATCTAACAAATCAAAATGTATCCTATCTAGTATCCATCAACGAGAATCAGTGGATTTGGCATAAGAAACTTGGACATGCAAGCTTGAGACTGATCTCCAAGCTAAATAAGCATAACCTTGTAAGGAGACTTCCAAATCTTACATACAAATCCAATGTTCTCTGTGATGCCTGTCAAAAAGGGAAACAAGTGAAAAACTTTTTTGAATAAAAAAATATTGTTTCCACTACTAGACACCTTGAACTATTACATATTGATTTGTTTGCACCAATTAGAACGGCCTCGCTTAATGTAAAATGATATGGACTAGTTGTAGTAGATGACTATACTGGACGGACATGGGTTATGTTCTTGAGACACAAGGATGAGTCTTTTAAAGTCTTCTTTATATTCTGTAAAAAAATTCAAAATGAAAAAGGTGTATGTATAGCCTCAATCAAAAGTTATCATGGAGGAGAGTTTGAAAACGAGAGTTTTCAAGCGTTCTATGAGAATAGAATTCTCCAGAATTTCTCTATACCTCGTACACCTCAACAAAATGGTGTAGTAGACAAAAAGAATAGGTCATTACAAGAAATGGCTAGAACCGTGTTTAATGATAATTCTACTCCTAAACACTTATGGGCTGAAGCTGTAAACACAACATGCTATTTACAAAATAGAATATATATTAGACCTATTTTGAAAAAGTCTCCCTATGAATTGTGGAAATGATGAAAACCTAACATATCATTTCTCCATCCTTTTGGATGTCAATGTTTCATTCTAAACACTAAGGACAACCTTGAAAAATTTGATTCTAAGTGTGATAATGGAATATTGTTAGGCTATTCTAAAATGTTCAAGGCATATAGAGTCTATAACTCTAGAACATTAATAGTTGAAGAAGTCATTCATGTTAAGTTTCAATGACAGTAAGCCTGATAGAGAACTATCAGAGCTGGATGAATCTTTTGCAGATATGAAGTTGGATGACAATAAGCAACCAACGTCCAAAACTCTCATGGACAATCCAAAGGAAGAGCAAAAAGAGCCAACTGGGTGATAATGGCAAATGAAGGTCTACCATCCAGAAGATTAAATCCTAGGAAATGTACATGATCATGTCAAAACAAGATCAACCTTCAAGGAGCAAGCTCAAATTGCACTAATTTCCTAGATGGAATTAAAGAAAGTGGACGAAGCTCTTTTGGACGAGGATTGGATTAAAGCCATGAAGGAATAGCTAAGTCAATTCAAAAGAAATGACGTGTGGTAGCTAGTTCCTTTACCTAAAGACAAATCAATAATAAGAACAAAATGGGTATTTCATAACAAGCTAGACAAGGCAGGTAATGTAGTAAGAAATAAAGCTAGACTTGTAGCTCAAGGATATTCTCAGCAAGAAGGTATAGATTTCATTGAAATCTTTGCACCTATAGCTAAACTAGAAGCCATTTGCATTTACTTTCATTTGCTACTCATAGTAATATGAAGCTCTATCACCTGGATGTAGAAAGTGCATTTATTAATGGCATAATAAATGAAGAAGTTTATGTGAAACAACCTCCTGGTTTTGAGTGTGATACTTTTCCTACGCATGTTTTCAAACTCAAAAAGGCCTTGTACGGACTCAAACAAGCATCTAGAGCTTAGCATGAAAAATTAAGTTCTTTTCTTTTATAAAATGGTTTCACTAGAGGAAAAGTAGACACCACTTTGTTTTGTAAAAATGTACATTCACACTTTATCATTTGCAAATATATGTGGACGATATCATATTTGGTGCTACTAATGAATTCTTGTGTAAGTATTTTTCTAAGCTTATGATGAAAGAATTTAAGATGACCATGATAGGAGAATTAAAATTCTTTCTGGGATTGTAAATAAAACAAACAACCTATCATTAAAATTCTTTCTGGGATTGTAAATAAAACAAACAAGCAGTGGCATATACATACATCAAACGAAGTATGCAAAAGAGCTACTCAAGAAGTACAAGATGAACGATGCCAAAGAAATGAGCACACCGATGCATCCATCTTCAGTGCTTAGACTAGATAATACATCCAAAAATGTAGACAAAACCACATACAGAGGTATGATTGGATCTCTACTATATCTTAGAGCGTCCAGACCAAATATCATGTT
Organism: Spatholobus suberectus; assembly: GCA_004329165.1. Taxonomy (NCBI): domain Eukaryota; kingdom Viridiplantae; phylum Streptophyta; class Magnoliopsida; order Fabales; family Fabaceae; genus Spatholobus; species Spatholobus suberectus. Next base: position 33,358,865 of record CM014729.1, on the reverse strand, counting down.
CAGTGTATGTCTTTGTGCTCGTTTACAATTTGATCCCAGAGAAATTCATCTTACAGCAGTTAAAAGAATATTTAGATACTTAAAAGGAACTGCTAATCTTGGTCTATGCTTTAAGTCGAATAAAGAGTATAGGTTAGTTGGATTCTGTGATGCTGACTATGCTGGAAACAGAATAGAACGAAAAAAGCACCAATGGAGGATGTCACTTCATTGGTGGAAGTCTTGTCTCTTGGACGAGCAAAAGGCAACGAACAATTTCTCTATCCGCAGCAAAAGTTGAATACATATCAACAACATCTTGTTGCTCACAACTTCTAGGATCAAACATCAATTAGAGGACTACATTATCTATGAGAGTAAAATTCCTATCCTCTGTGACAATACTGTTGCCATAAACTTGTCTAAGAATCCTATATTACATTCTAGAGCAAAGGACATTGAAATTAAACATCACTTTATAAGAGATTATGTTTAAAAAGAGGTTATTGATATTTAGTTTATTAATATTGAAAATCAACTAGTAGACATATTTAGAAAACCACTTCCTAAAGATAAACTCGTCCATATTCGAGATCTTCTTGGTATGGAATTTATAAAGGAATAGATTTCTTTCATATGCCTTGACCATCAAATGACAAAAAGCGTCCAATGCTATAAAGCGTCCATTATCATATCATTGTCTATCATACATGCGTCCATTATTATTACGGTTCATATTCAGTAACGTTTCATATTTATATGTATAAATATCTTCATCTGTGCATAATTATGTTTTCGTTGACAATGATTTGAAATAAATGCTTTATTCCCTGTCTAAGTCATAATTGCACTGTAAACTTTCATTGAAAAATGTGCACACCTGAACCAACATTTAATGCGCACTATCTTTTTCTTCAAAATTCAAAATACCGTCAAAACCAAAACCCTTCGATTATTTCCCATACACTCAAACGTTTTGTAAACCAAACACTCACTCTCAATTTCTTTGAGATATTGCCTTCTCTCTCTCTAACTCCTGAAACCTCTTAAACCCAAACCTTCATCTCATTGACAATGGTGATTGAGAAAGTAGACAACTCCATGAAAGCCGTGGCTCGTGTAAAAAGTCAGAACAAAGCCATCGTTTTGATTGAAAGCTGTTTTGACATAGATGCCCTTGATGAAATAGGGGTCAAGGTGAAGGAAAACCTCATGCGATGTGGAATCCTGAACTACTTCCACCTGAACGAGATTATACACCCAGAACTAATCAGACGCTTCTGAAAGAATGCAGAGTTCATTAACAAAAGTGTGGTTGGCATTGTTCTGGGTGTGAAGGTCACTATCGACCTGGGGAGCATCGCTCAAGTAGTTGGATGTGAACGGGCTGGCTCTTGCTTCAAGAATGGATGGGAAAGCAACTTTAGGGGCCATGAAACTGTGGATGCTGCCCTGATGGGACCAGAAGCTGAAGGTGCTATGGAATACAATAAGCTGATCAAGGAAGGTAAAGCTGGCTCTAAGGACAGCAATTTAACCTTTCCCATCTCATCCTCAACAACATCTTCAGAACCATGAAGGGAAGAGGTGAATTCGACCAAATCATTTATGCTACTCTACTAAACAGGATCTTCTGGCTACAGCAGGTTTACCATGAATTCTTTGCTCTGACTAGTGGTGAACAGGCTGAAATTCGAAGGCTGGGTGGTGGTCTGAGGTTCACACAATTACCTTTTGGTTGCAACAACATTAACCAAATGAAGGCTGGGTTTGTTCTAAAACCTATAGAGAAAGCCTCCAAAACTGTGGACCTCAAAGAAGAACTAGCAGAGGAGGCACCACAGCCTGGAACGGAACAAGTTGCCCAAGAAACTGAACAACTAGACGACGAGGCTCTATTCGTCCATCCAGTAGCAGTTGCAAGACCAATCACTTCAAAAAGGCAACCGTCCAAGGGAAGGTCGTCCAGACAATCGTTAATGTCTAGAATGACGAGGTCCAAGACCCAACAAGTACCAGCTCCCAAAGTTGCTCCTACTGCGGCTGCTCTTCCACCACCAGCACCTACCAATAGGAGACTCTGGTTACAACAAGATTCTGATAACGAGGACAGTGACTCAATTATAGTCCTTCTAAAGAAAAAAAAAACTGCCATTGATGCAAATCCTAGAGTCGAGGAAGCTTCTACAATCCAACTATCCATCTCTCGCAAACGACCATCTGAAGTTCACATAACATCTGACATAAGCAAGAAAAGTAGGTCCTCTGCTCCAGATGCTAAACAAGAATTCATTGACTCCATTATCATTGAACCTTCTGACCTTCCACAAGATCAAACACAAACCCATGCACTTTCTCAGTCTGATTACCCACCATGGAACAAACCCACCTACACCACACTTGAACCAGACATGTTGCTGCCTGGTGATGATGGTTATATGTGTACCATTCCCACTCCCGGCCTAACCAAACATACCTCCCTATCAAGCCTCCCAACAACCCCACTCATCAACTCCCAGTATAAATCTGGATATATCTTCTGTTTATACTAGGGGTGCTGAAAATTGGGAGAAAGTTAAGAAGAAGTGGAGCCTTCTGTTTGCAAAGGGAAAAATGCAAACCCTAGTGGACGACAATGCTATTATTTTGTGTCTGGAGCCCTTTCCAAAACTAGTATATGGGTTTGACTACTTACCTATCTGCTCTGAACCATACATGGAGGACTACACCCATCAACCTTCACAAGAATACTTGGCTCTGCCTCTTGGGGTAATTGAAAGCCTACCGTTGAAACGGTTCATCAGAAGGAGATACCCCAAACTTATCAAGGCATGGCGCTTCAATGCACACCTTCCTGGAGTACTTCAACACAGAGTACCTCCAGTCAAGGAGATTGAACATGAATTGTAGCAGAGGTGAGGCAGAATGCTAAAAAGGATAATCTAACTCAGGCTTGCTGATTTAAAGTTTAGGCCTCTAAACCCTATAGAAGCTAGCTTCTTTCTAACACATTTTGAGCAAATGTTTTATGCTTCTCTTAAGAGCTCTGCAGATTTGAAGTTTCAACTATTCATCCCCCCTTCACAGCATATATCACATTCAACAATAGTTCGCATCCAACTGGATCACGTCTGCCCAAGGCTTCCCACCTTGGATGAAAATAAAAGAAGTTGTTAACCAAACCATCTTCTTGGCCTTTACCTTCCAAAGTTGAATTTCAACAGCATACCAACACTACTCTGGAATGGTACCTATCTAGGAGGCTAGTGCAAGATATGGACGAGGATGATGCTGAATGTTTTTGGCGTCAACATATGTTCAGCTGCGAGCAAAAGCATCCAATAGTGGACTCTCAGCAGACGACAAGGCCGAAACTCCCTTTATATATAATTGTAATTACACGCAGTGTCCAGCTCGTGTCTTTCATTTCTCCGATTCATTTGCCACCTTTGTCCGTCCATTTAATGAGTGCCCCCTCATTGGCATTAAGATGTCCATCATTTACGCCATCCTTGTTGCCATCACAAGCCCCAAATCATTCAAGTCACCACATCCATGGGAAACTGCATTCCCTCACTACCACCAACCTCGCCCACATCAACTACACATTCCAAATCTCAAATTTTTGGAAGCCCCACCTCCATGCTCCAAAGTCCAACCACCCACCCCACCTCAACCACCCTCACCAACACCTCCGCCTCCTCTAACCCCCAATTCCCAAGCATCTATAAGCCTTCCTACTGCCCCTCCTACCCTTCCACTTGTTGATCTAGCCGTCTAAACTTATGCCACTGCCCAACTTCAACCCATCATGACACTTCTCCAACAAATCCTTCAAAATCAACACGAAATTCTCTGAACCCCTCACCCATCTCCATCTCCACCTCCACCTCTACCTCCTTTGTCGCCAAACTGACTGTAATGTTTTTTTTTCTCTTTTCTTGTTTTTTTTATTATGACAAAAGGGGGACAAATAAAAGGAAATAAAGTTTTCTTTCTGTTTGTTGTAATTGTTCATTGAAAGTTTTCATGCAGTCCCTATACTATAGTTTGCTTTTACTGTCTGGTTATGACTCATTACATGACATTCATGCATATACCTGATATATACTTGATATATAATCTGTGCTATATTGGTTGATATATTGTATGTGTGCAAACTTACTTGAAATATCAGACTCAGGGGGAGTATAAAAGTAAGCCTATAGAATCTTATCATATGCTATGTGTCTTTTTTGATATATATATATATATATGTGTGTGTGTGTGTGTGTGTGTGTGTGTGCGCGCGCGCGCTCACAAAATTTAAAAACTAATAAGGTTTGTCATCATCAAAAAAAGGGATATTGTTGGTACCAAAGACATATGAAGCGTCTAGTACCTCAAATTTTGAAGATAACAAACTCTTTAAGTTTTAAGTCTCTGTTGTAAAAAGTTCTGTAAAGTGTCCAATACGTGTTTTATATCAAGGCGTCCAACGCGCCAGTTTTAACAAGCATCCAATAGACTCGTATATAATGATCGACCAAGCATAAGTCACTTCTACGTCTAAGTGTCAAAACTTGTTTGAATTCTACGTTTTCACATAAAAAGTCTTGAAACTAATGCTTTACCTCTTAGAGTGATCTAATGTTCCAATGTCTAGGCATTAAATGAAAGTTAGATACATGTTAGTGTATAAGCGCAATGTTGCAGAAAAAGGAAGTCAACCTATCAAGCTAGCAAGACGAATAAAAAATGTTCAAAAAAGTAGCTCTTCAACACAATACTACACTTTCCATTTTAGTGCAAGAACAAAAGTCACTTTTCTGAACCTGCTACCAACACGATACTCGTGCACGCATTTCTCTCTTGAAGAATGAAACTAAGTTTTCAACAGCTACTTTCAAAAGGCTATATATATATATACTAGCTTAGGAGAGAAGAAGTACAAGTAGAGCACAACGACGAATATTGCACTTACTGGATGATTCAAAATATCTTCAAACTCTTTGTAGAAAAATATTCTTGTACTGTACTTAAACTTTCAATCCTCACATTGTGAGTTGAAACTATTTCATCAATTGTCTTTACGTTGTCAAAGCCTGGAGAGGCTTAGTGACAAAGAATACTTGGCTGGTTAAGCAATTTGGGTATATTGCATTGTAAATCCTGAAGAGGCAAAAAAAAAATACTTATGTGTAACCTAAGGTTGGTTAGTTGAACACCTTCAAGACGAAAAAACTAGACGTAGCTCAAGTTTGAGTGAACCAGTATAAAAACTCTCCGTGTCGTTGCTCTTCCCTTGTCATATTTTAACTCTTTTTTGAACTCGCTTTTATTTTTGTTAAAAAGTTTTTAATCACATTATTCAACCCTCATTTCTTGTGCAATCCTTATTCTTTCAACCAACTTCATATTTGTATGTCTTCCAAATTAGAAAATATTTTAAGATGAAGTTTTCTCCTACAATTTCCTACTAGTAAATACTACTTGTCTACAAATGTTCAGCTCTTTTGGAAGACTATAGCTCAATTTAGACCCCTAAAGCCAAAATGGCAAATTAAGACTTTAACAAAAGACCTTAGTGCATAACTTTCTAACCAAAAAGAGCTTTAGGATGAAACCTTTTCCACTAGTTTTGTTATCACAAATATAGTGTGCCTTCACAATTTTAGGTTAGTTGGATGGGTAGAACTCAATTTAGATCCTTAAAAACAAAACTTCAATCTTTTGGCCTTTTTAGTGACTTTTATGCATAAATTCTAAACCAAACCACATATCAAGATAAAAGCAAATTCTACAGTTTCGTGTATCCATAAAAAGTCTCTACACCTAATTTGTGATCTTAAGGATCAATATAAGCTCCTAGGTTCCAAAATCAAGCTATGTTTAGGCTGTCAAATTACTAAAAGATGGGCTCGACTAAATTGGTAGTTACTCGCATGAAACATGACCTAACCTTTTTTGTATTAAAGACATTTCCAGTGCCTTTATCGTTGTTTTGCCTATGTTCTCCTGCCGCTATCCTAAAACTTTTCGTTGTTCTGCATCGTGCTTATTGCATGTGTTTTGCCCTATAACACTTAGAGGACAACTGACTCCCTAAACTAGAGCTACAGAGATCATGATCTAGGCCATACTTGGTAGACACTTAATTTTTTTGTTATGTGCACTATAAAGTCAAACTCAAGGTGCAATTGGCACTAGGTTGTGGGATCCATGACACTTTGAGGTACAATTGGCACCCTAATTAATTAGGGTAATTGGCATTTAATTAAGCCAGAATTTGTTGGACAAGTTGATTATATGATAATTGAATTGTAGGTGAAGGTTTGGTTTGAAATTTTACAGATTGCAGACTTTATGTAGTCCAATACACATTGTCATTTTATTGGTCCCATTTGAAGTCCTATAATGTTTTGACTTAGTTTTGCCACTCTTACCACCTAGTTTCCTAGTTTCTCACATTAGGAATCTATTGCACATTGGTTAAGTTAAGCTAAAACAAGTTTCTTAGGGTATATTTTGTTACATGGAAGATTTGGCATAGGTAGGTATTATTATCAATTTCATATATTTATTATCATTTTTGTTATGTCTTATCATATTTTTATTCTATATATTATTATTGGTGCTATTATTTTAGGAAGTTGTCTAACCTACCCCAAGTAAAAATGGGGTTAAACAACCCCATTAAAGAATTTTTACTTTGAGTAAGTTAGACAACCCCTTATTTTACTACTATTGTTTATTAAAATTTAATGATAACAATACATAAAAAGTAAACCAAGATTCTTCCCCTCCTTTACTTATGCTTGGACACTCATCTTCTTACCAAAACAAGCTCAATATGTCAAACAATCAATATATAATTTTTTATGTCAAACAAGGTCAATATATCAAACATAAGATTAGATTGCACAAAGCAATCAATCTATACAATTTTTTTATATGAAACAAGCTCACAGAGAGCATTCAAACACAAAGAGATAGCACACCAATAACAAACCAAAATGCAATAACAAAAAAAATCATAAATTCTAGCAAACCAATAACAAAAAATAAATCTTCAAAATCCAGTAATCAAAATGTAAAGAGCACTCAAACAAAGAAAGAGAGATAGAGCAATAAAGTGAGAAAGTCAAGGGGTAGGAGTGGTAAAGTGGGTTAAGCCTAGCAGGCCAACCCATCCAATCTATCAAAAATGGAAAGGTTGGTTAAGGTGGCTCAATCCACCAATATACTCTACCCGTCTCGCCCAACCTACCAACCTGACAAGCACCAACGATGCAGGGCAAGTTGACCCACCAGATTTTTTTATTGTGTTATTACTTAAGTTGCTCTTTTATAAGGGTTAAAGTAATAGCATTATGAGATATAATGACCCCACTACCAATTTGAATTCACTATTTTTAATATTAGTGATTGTGTCATCTAATTAAGTATATAAAATTAATGCATTATAATAACCAATTTAAGTATATTAGTATAATAGTGGTCACCTAACTTGAATATTTTTTTTGAATGTTGTGCATGTAACTATCTTGTAACTTCAATATTTTATAATGATGTAGTTATCGTGTGTGTAATAGGCTTTAATTCCATTTTTTAAATTTTTATTTTATTTTTGGTGGGTCAGCCTGCCAACCCACCCATAAGCGAGGTGGGTTATATCTTTTAGCCCACTTACCCAAAGCAAGCTTGCCTGTCCTAACTTGTTTTTGGTGGGTTAATGATGAGGCAGGCCAAACTAAGCCGAGCTAGCCCATTTTGTCTCTCCTATCAAGGGAGTTAACTGGCAAGGTGGTGACAAATGCGGTGGCGTTGGTGACGAACTTGGTGGTGCCAGTGGTGGCAAATGCGTGTGATGATATAAGCTTCACAAAGAAAGAGTGTGAAAGACATAAAGCAAAAGAGAGATAAAGAAAGAGTGAGAGAAAGACCTTATTGATGTTGGCGCCTAGGGTGCTTCCGATTATAGGGAGAGAAATCAAAGAGAGAAAGGGAAAAAAGTGAAGGAGCAAGGTTTGGTCACGAATATTATTCATACTTAGCATCTACCAAGCCAACACTAAGTTTGACATTAACTACAACAATTATTAAGCATTTATTATGTATTTAAAACTAGCGTCGGCTATACTAACGCTAATATAATTATCTTGGTGACAAAAATATATGTACCTGCTAATATTCATAGATAAAATCGATAATGGATAAAAGATGGATAGTTAAATGGATACCAATGAATAATTTAAACAGATATATTCGTACTTGTTAAAAAACGAGGGTGGGGGCGGGTATATAGGTACCTGCCCAATGAGTATCCGTTATTACCCATTCTAATAAAATTTCTTAAATGCCCTTATTTAAATACATAGCACTACACAACATGTGCCCAAATCTTCCATCCTATATATCTATCATTCTTGCCCTCATTTTTGCTATTCAATGTACTTATTCTGTTTACATTCTCCGTAAAATCCTTATCTTCACATCTATAATTTACAATGCCAATCAGCCAATGTTTCTCCAACCAAGTGTGTTAAGAGCTAATTATTAGCAAAGAGCTTATGTAGCATAGAATAGAGAATTAGAAATGCATTGTTGAATTATTAGCAAAAAGCTTATTCATTATATTAAATTATTAGCAAAATATTTTTAAACTATTTTTTATTTGTTTAGTAAATATTTATAAATATCAATGGATATTGAAAAATTTTGTGGGCATTTGCTTAACGGATACTCGCACAAGTACGAGGGATGAGACGAGGCAGATATTTATCTGTCGGGGTGGGTAGCAGGGGGATCCTACCCATGCTCGTCCTGCCCCATTGTCATCCCTAGTTAAGCTGATGCTAGGTTTGAATTGAGCATTGACTAGGTCGACATTAAGCATTTTAATATTAAAAAATAAAACAAAATTGTGATTTGAAAGGTTGCATTCATTTTGCGTAGGTATGGCAAACACCACTAGCATCGATGTTAAGGCAACGCTTGTCTTCTAACTCTAAATAGTGAATTTCCTGTAATGATTATTTATAATAATAATAATAATAATGATGATGATGATGATGATGATGATGATGATGATGATGAAATATTTTTTTAAAGGGAAAGTTCGAATACTCAAATCATAAATTAATACGCTAACTGAAATTATGATCTTTCTAAAATTCATATGTATACTATCTGTCACAACCGAGGTCACGACGAGATGGTGAAAAAGAAAGATAAAATCAGAGGAGTCGCCACCATAGTTTATTGAGGAAAAACTTATGGAAAAACTCAAAAGAAATTATCTCGAACCAAGAAATGGGTTTGGGAGTCAGTTACATGTAGGGAAGGTATTAGCACCCTACACGTCCGTCATAAAGACGGTTACCCCTGATTAAATGTGTAAAATTGGATAGCTTTTAAAATATATATTTTACCCCTAAAAAATATATTTTATTTATTTACCAATTTTATTATTTTTATTTATCAAAATAATTTTATTTAAGAAGGAAACATTTTACATTTTACATTTTGGAAAGAAATAATTAATAATTCAAAACAAATAAATGGAATAAGTTACTAATAGTGAAATATTTATTGGTAATACAAGCTCACGTTCTAATTCAATTAATTCCTTTAACTACTGTTTTTACTAAATTTCTCCAATAACCTATTTAAGTAACATAATTTATTTCTATATTAAACTAAGTATATAATCATAAAACTTGATAATGGCCATCTTGGATACACTTCCTATTTGGAAATTATTAAAGTTTCAAAATATTAATGGTAATCATTTTAGATGCATTTCTTATTTGGTTATCATTTTTAAACAAATATAATATGTATAATACAAATATTTTAATAAAAACATAAAAAAAGGTTTTAATGATAGTCATTTTGAATGCACTTTCTATTTGACTATTATAAAAATTTTAAAAGGTGAAACGATAACCATGTTAGATGCACTTCCTAGTTGGTTATTGTAAAAGCCTTCTAATCAAAAATTCTAAAAAATTTAAAACAAACTTTTTCTTTAATAAAGGTTTAGTAATAATCATTTTGGATGCACTTTCTATTTGGGTATTACAAAAATCATAAAAGGTGTATTAACAACCATTTTGGATACACTTCGCATTTGGTAATCAAGAAAGCCTTTTAAATATAAAAATTAAAAAGAAATCAACCAACAAAACATTTTCTACCCAAAGAACTATATGAGTCTGATTCCTCATTGCACCTGAGGATACATAGGAGTAAGAGCCCGTCGATCTCAAAAAAATAAAAAATTTAATTCTTTTCAAAATAAATATTTTCTAAATTCTTTTGGTAAATAGTGATAATAAAATTTGTACATAAAATAAATCTTCTTTAGGGGTAAAATAAATATTTTTGAAGCTATCTTAATTTTGCACATTTAATTAGGAATAACTGTCTTTATGGCATATGTCGTAGGGTGCTAGCACCTTTCCTACGCGTAACCGACTCCCAAACCCATATTTGGTTTCAAAGACTATTTTCCTTTTAAAGGGCTTTTCCAAGGTTTTCTTTAATAAACTTTGGTGGCGACTCCTCTAATTTCATTCTTTTTTCGTCATCTCGTCGTGACCCTGGTTTCGACAGCTGACGACTCCACTGGGGTTTATCTTTCTTTTTTGTCATCCTGTCATGACCCCGGTTGTGACACTATCTAATTACTTTAATTATATATTATAATAATAATTACCATCAAGCATGTGAACCAACTGACATGAATTTTTTTCAACTTAACCAGTACTCTTAAATCCGAGTCTTAGGTATGGAGTTGCAATAAACACTCAAAAAAAAAACTTTATTGTCCATAGTGATTCTACTTGACTCGAGTAGGATTGCCTCCCATAAATGATACCTATGGCCTTTACCAAAATTATACTATAACAATAATAATTTCAATTACTTTAAATATGCATTTTTAATTAAATAATTTAATTTTCATGCATTAGATTATCAATTATAAATAACACAAAATTGTCATCCTTATATTTTCCTATATATATATATATATATATAAGAAAACAAGTCATGCACTGACGATGTAAAATAGTTTTTTACACTGTCATTTAATCACAAACCACCATTAAACTCTCTCTCTCTCTCTCTCTCTCTCTCTCTCTCTCTCTCTCTCTCTCTCTATATATCTATCTATATATATATATATATATATATATATATATGTGTGTGTGTGTGTGTGTGTGTGTGTGTGTGTGTGTGTGTGTGTGTGTACCAAAATAAATATCAAATCCAAAAATATTTTTAATGCATGTTTGAAAACATGTTAGAAAGATATAAACATACGTCAATTACAATCTTTAATGCAAAAATAACAATAGCTAACGTTAATATTAGGAGAGGCGTACCTTTAAGGAATAATGGATGCAGTTCCAAGCAGGCTATTAAGGAACATAATCCAAATTGTAACAACTAGAATCAAATCAAATTAAACTTTAATATGTAACTGTCCATTTTAAACACACTTTCACGTTACAAACGAACAAACCATGCATCGCCATTATATAACTTCAGCTGGAAAAGCTTCTCCGTCATTTCCAACCTCCTACAGAAAGATCATACATATTAACCAAAGCAATAGCAGCGACCATGGCCAAGAGTTGCTCTTTATATGCCATTCTGCTCCTCCTATTCACATTAGGTAATTTTCTAACACGCTACCACTTAACGATAGTGCTTATAAGTTATAATAACATTGTGCTTGTATAGAACTAGTTATTACTTATTGATATTATAACTAGTTTTAATTCAAATTTCTTATATATTGCATCATGCATGGTTGTTGTCACAGGAGCTCGGATGGCTACAGTGGTTGGTGATAGGTGTAAGGAAGATTTGGGGGTTTGCCCACCCAAAGATGCTTGTAAGTCGAAGTGCTCTAAAATTCATCAAGGCGGTCAGGGGATTTGCGAGCCCAGTGGTGGGGCCAAGAGTCATTGTATGTGTTACTATGATTGCAAAATATGTGAAGCATATTTACCTATTTTATTAGGCTGCCAAGACACTCAATGCAATTCTGATTGTATTGCCAAGTTCCCAGGCAAAGGAGCTAGTGGATATTGTATTAGCATAGGAGAGCCCGTTAGTAATTGTAAATGTCGGTACGCTTGTTAGTAAGTTTTTGCCTCCAAAAGGCTTCTTTTTCTTTTTTTTTTCGGAGGGTGGGTGTTGCAGATCATATAGTTAGGGACGGAGCAAGGCTTTCAACCCAGGAGGGGCCAACAAAAAATAAACAAATTTTGTTCAATAAATATTAAATTTTACATAAAATATTCATAATTATGTATTTTAAAACAATTAAAGAGCATATTTAAAAAATATATTTACATAAACAACAAACTAAATATATCTTTTTAAAGACTCAAAATTACGATTGTCAAGTCATCAGTTTCACATGCCACTCTGAACCTTTATAAATTTATAATTAAAATTGGCATACACATTAATTATAAATTACTATGGAAAATCCTATTAATTGTGTTATACTAATCTACTAAATCATATATGAATTATATCATATTGAATTATCTTTTATTACAATAATAGCTAATAATCTTAGAAAAATTTTGCTTCTAAATTGTTAAAAAATAAGAGAAGCAGAATGTTATGTTATTTAGCTAAGATGAGAAAATGAAAAAAGTATAATAAGCATAGTGATAGAATGAGAAAGTATTTGTCGGTATGTCTCAAAGTTCAAGATGTTGATCTTTAATATAGTGTTCATAAGTTTGCCCCATTAGCGAGAGTGAATAAATAAATATTAATTCCCAAATCAATTTATAATCAAATCAATACAACAGGAAGGCTAATAAAGTCATTTTTTGAGTAACCACGTTATTGGTGCAAAGTCTCCAGCGACTTTACCGACGATTAATCTCTGCTGGAGAACTTGACCGGTCACCTTTAGTAGGATCTTCCCTCTCAACTACGTTTTTTTCATCTACAAAACTTGAACTTGAGACTTTGCCTGAGGGGTCCGAGTCCAGTTTCCCCCGAACTAACAACATGTTGGTGTTTGATAAAGTCATTTGATTGCAATACAATCATTTATAGCCTCTAAAATTACAATAATGGATTATAAAAGGAAAATATTATTAAAAAGAAAAATCAATGATACTCAAATATTTGGTTTAAAAAAAAGGAAAAAGCACAATTATCACTACAATAAAATTATAAAAAGAAAATAGAATATTTGTCTATAAAAAGAGAAAAAATATGATTAATTACCTTTACAATAAAGACTATAAAAAATTAATAAAATATTTTATAAAAAAGAAATAAATAATGTTTAAATATTATTATTTTCACAGTCAAATTTCTTAATAAAAATAATAACATATATATAAAGTTTTGAATTTAAAAAAATAGGGGAAGCTTGATAACTTGCATATAATAAAACCTGAGTTATAATTAATGTACACTTGTTTTTCTTTCATTTCATTTTCATATTATTTTCTTCATTCCATCTCTTTCTTTCATTTCATATCAATTGTCACATCTATTATATGTTCTTTTATTACAATGGTGCTGAGATATTGGGAAAAAAAATATCCCTGACTATGAAAAGAAATTCCATATATAATATGTTTATTCTTTTTTAATTAAAATTATTTTTTATATGTTGAAATAATGTTTGATATTCTGATTTTTGTTTAGAAAATGTTTATTTTTAAAAGAAAATTGCTGAAAAATTTAGTGTATTCAATTGTTGATGATTTTCATAATATACAAGACAGATATTTTGATAAATTATTAATGAAATTAAGGTTTGAAAATATATAATTATATAAATATTTGTATAAAATTTAATGCCTATATATTTATTGAATCAACGTCAACTTTTAAAGTCCCCCCTCCATCAAAGTCTAGTTTCGTTAAACTAATTAACTCTTTCTCCCTCTTTATATATATATATATATATATATATATATATAGAGAGAGAGAGAGAGAGAGAGAGAGAGAAAGAGAAAGAGAAAGAGAGAGAGTTTAATAGCTATCCACTGTTAATGTAAAACGATTTCATACTGACATCCAATTAAATTTCTCTAGGTTGAGTTTTGAGACAGGAAATTAGGGCATAGGAGGTTGACCCAAAAATAATGGGAGTTTAAGTTTTAAGATGAGGAAGTCAAGACTCGAGAAGAGGAGAATGGCCAAAAAATATGAAAGGGATTTGAGATGAAGGAATAAGGTGGAGGCGGGTGATCAAAAAAAAAAAAAGAGTTGGGGTTTTGAATGGGGAAATGGGGCAAAGGAAGGTGGCCAAAAAATAAGGGGTTAGGGTTTTGAGATGAGGGAGTGGGGGCAAGAAGGGTAACCAAAAAAAATGAACAATCAAAGTTTTGAAATGGGAAAGTGGGAAGGAGGGTGACCGAAAAAAATAAAGGTTGGGGTTTTGACACAAGAGAGAGAGGCAAATAAAAGTGGCCGAAAAAATAGGAGGTTGGGATTTGAGATAGGAAAGTAGGGCGAAGGAGGATGAACCGAAAACAATGGAGGGTTTGGGTTTTGAGATTAAAGAATGAGGCAAAGGAGGATGACTGGAAAAAATGAAGGGTTTGGATTTTGAGATTTGGGAGTAGAGTAGAGAAAGGTGGCCAAACAAAATGGGGATTGGGGTTTTGAGATGGAGGAGTGGGTAGAGGAGGGTGACTGAAAAAATAAGGGGTTGGAGTTTTGAGATGGGAGTGGAGCAAAAGAGAGTGATCAAAAAAAAAATGAGAGGTTGGTTAACTTTTTTTTGAAGTTTTTTAATTTAACATAAATTTTTTGACGATTAATTTGATGTGACTAAATGGTTAAATTTTTTATTGGATGCAATGTAAAAAGATTTTACACTAACAGTGTATATCCTATTTTTTTATTAAATTATAAATGTTTAGTAAAATTAGTTATTAAACTAGTTGATAAGTGTAAAATGACATAAAAGGATAAACTTATATGGGTTTTATTTATATATTTTTCATTTTGTAAAGAAAAATATATTTTTAGGTAATTATACTTTTAGGTATTTTAGTTAATTTTAAACAATTGTCATCTTTTGCTTAAATATCAAATATTTTATTAATGATTAAAATAAATAATATAATATTTAAAAGATAACTCAATTAAGAATAATAAAAACAATATAATAGTAAAAATAAATATTTATGTTATTACAAAATAATAGACAAAATAAACCTGTTAGTTAGCATCAAACAATAAATTAGGAACATACCACTGAGCTTGTGCATGAACTGACATGAGGTTGTTCCAACTTAACCAGTAGTCTTGAATTTGAATCCTAATAAATATGAAATTGTGTTAAATACTCGAGGGGAGAGCTTTGTCGCTCATAGAGGTCCTACCTAGCTCGAGTAAGATCGTCTCTTATGGAAGATACATGCTGTCTCATAAAAAAAATTGTAAAATTGTTATGAACCCGGTTTTGAGAAGACAAGCTAGATTGAAGAAGTCTTAGTGTTGGTTTTGATGTTTCCAAGCCTCACTTGATGAAAGTGATGGCAAGTTGTAACTTGTTTGAGTTTATGTGTGTGTCTTTATTAGTCCTTGATAAGTTTAGTGTAAGACCTGTCTTTTATAATCTGTGCATAAGTGGTTGATAATCTAAAAAGAGAAATTAAATTTAAATTCAGTATAAGTGAATAATTAATAATATTTGCTGTGTAAATTTCATTAGAGTTTTCTACAAAAATTAAGCTTGCGCGGATTCCAGTAATGTAGAGATACATTGTGAAGGCTGACAATGTAAGATCTGCAGCATATTGATCCCTAATTAAGTGATCGAATAACTAACAAGAGGAATTAAATTTATCTTCTAATGAAAAATAGATAATAAAAATTTATATGTTGTTCTTGTTTAAGATTCTACAAAGATTTTTGCGAGAATCTAGTCTGTGATGGTATCTGTCGAACCGGTATTTAACTGTACAATTGATGAGCAGTACAAGACCATGGAATTTAATTATAATTAAATTTAAATTAATTATTATTAGATTCTATTTAGTTTGATAGCTTGTTTTACTCAAAAGGGTTAAAATATTGAGTTTTTCTCTGTTGCCATTCAGGACCGTTTATCGAGAAACCTGTCAGATAAAGAGAACTAAATGTCTGACTGCTATAGAGACAAATCAAATAAGTCCTGAGATATATTAATGAGTCATAAACTCATTGATATTTTAATTCCAATTAAATTATCTTAATTAGTTTGAATGTCAAAAACCCTAAACCTAATTCGCTAAATTCTGGTATTTGACCGTGTTTTCTCTGTCAATATGAGAAAGTTAAAATTTCTAATTTCTAGATCCACTACTACACGTCCCCCCAAGCCCAAGCCCAACCCAACTAAACTAACTATTAGTCCTAAGTAAACTAGTTTAGTTGCAAGCTAACAAAAAGCTTTTTCCCAAATTCCTACAACTAGTCATATCATGGTGTCTTTCATGTACCAAAAACCACTCACCATCCATGGTTTTCTCCTCGTTTGGCCATCCACCTCCCTCCCTTGGAGAAGGTGATATTTCTTTTTCATTTAAATTCAAACTTACCTCCTAATTTGCTAGTTACCAAAATAGCCTTTTTGAAGTGTCTTATATCAAGTCTTAAAAAACCACAACTCTTCTCATTTCTCCTCTTAGAAACCATGAGCTATAAAGAGAAGAGAGAGCCTTTTTCAAGTTTCTCTAAGTGTTGGAAGAGAAGGTAGAAGCTAAAGTGTTCAAGAAGTCGTACTAGGTGAGAAACTCCATCCTTTTCATCTTTTTCTTCCTTCATCTTCTTTTTTCTATCAAGACCCAAGTGGTCTAAGTCTTTTCTTTACCTCCTTGGTTCTAAACCTTGTTCTTTCTTGTGCTTATGTTCTATATCAATCATTTTTGGTTTTGGTTGGTGGCCCACCTTACCAAAGTTTGAGGAAGATTTTCCATTTACTCCAAAAAACCTCTTGCAAGCTTGAAGGATCTTAACATATTGTAAGGAAAGCTAACCCTTTTTCCTATGTGTTTGGACTGTGGTTGATATGTTTTTTGGATGTGTTTTGTTGTTAAAAATGTTGTTGGTAGTTTTAAAAGTGGTGAACTTGATGAAAGATGACATTTTCATGCAAGTGTGTAACATGTACCTGATGCTGTTTGGTTTTCTGTCTGAACATGGTACACTATTTCTATGATATATGGAGCTGTGGTTAATATTTTTGAGTTCTTATTGTTTTGTTGTAAACTAGAAAAATTTTTATAAAAAATGGACTCAAGAAATGCTTTAAAAGGTTAAGAAATGAAAAAATTAAGTCTTTTGAATGTTGTGCATGCTCTCTAAAAATGCTAACCTGACAGTGGGTAATAAAACATGATTTTGGAAGAATCAGTTGTGTACTTGAAGATACTTTTTGAACAATCAAAAACTAGACACAAAAATATTTCCAAGCATATATGGTTTGCCTAGATTTGGTTTGGTTTTCTATTTTTAATTATTTTTGGAAACTGAAAGTTGTACTTTTTTTTTGACTGAAAGTGGTTTTAAGAACTGTGAACTTTCAAAAATCATATAAAATCATGTGGACCTTTGTTTTTGGTGTTCTTGGTCATTTTAAGTGTAATTTTAGAAAATAAAAGGTTTGGTCTTTGAAAAGTTTCGTTTGAATATGAAAAATGGCAAGACATGTTCACTAGTCCGCTAGTAGGTCACTCTGACCTTATCGTCTTTTTATTTTTATATCTTTTTTGTAGATTTTTTCTTGAGGTGATCCTTATTTTTTTAGAAAATAGACAAAATTTCATTTCCAACCATGTATAGATAATGTTAAGAAAAAATTGTTTACTATCCCAAAAAGATTTTCAAAGCACAAACTAAAATCCAAAAGTTGCTAGAAACTGTTTTAGAAATAAGTTTTAATAACTTTTGTATAACTTTATAAGACTCCATCTTTTGTGATAAAAAAATTAAATGATGGATCCTTTGAAATGAAAGTTAAATATGAAATTTAATAAAATATAATTTTTACAGCTTTACATAATTTAAAAATATATTTTGGTAATTTAATAAAAAGAAATTTGTAGTAAGACTTACAAAACTATGTTTTACGAAAAACTTAAGACCTAAGTTTTGACTCGAGAATTCCATAAATGTATTTTCTTATTTAATTCTCATATTTTTTTATTTTAAATACAGAATTTATATTAACTATATAAGGCTTAGTAAGTGTTTAATTGAATGAGTTTCTTGGTGAAAATTGTAAAAGGCATGACTTGGTGAATATTGGTAACTTAATGGCATGATGATTATGTTGAGAAATTGTTGATAAAAAGTTTATCCGGGTGTGAACAATAAGTGGTTGATATATATATTGCCTTTAATGTCTGTTTATGATGAGATGGTTGTCATGCACGCATGCATTAGTGTATGAGCATGTGGTACCAAAGATGTCAGTATTCATGGGATCGTGGTGCTAACGGGGTGTGAAAGCTTGAGGACTACAGATGGCGCGATTCCACAAGAGATCAGGGCCTTGCAAACCTTAGGTCGTGGCGGCGGTTCCCCCATATGGAAATCCTAACAAAGTGCACTGATTCTCATGATCAGTCGCTGGTATTTCCCAAATGGTTTAGGCACATGCCGCCTTAAGAACCTTGATTAGAGTATCTGTATTTATTATACCATGATTAAGGAATATCCAAGATGGTCGCTCAAGTTTTTAGATTTTCATAGAGAGTCTAGGATCATGGTTTGCATCTGTATGTTTGGTTATAATTTGATTTGGAATGATGAATGAGATGGAAACTCTGTGCTATGCCTACATGTTATAATTAAATATTTAATTGCCTTCATGTTTAATATGTCATATGCCTGTTTTGCTATGTCTGATCTTTTAGGTAGCTTATCATTGCTTATGTGTTTTGTGTGTGTGTGACTATGATGATAATGATGATTCGTTGTTGCGGGAGTAGATGGACGGCGATCTTCCTAGACCTCGAGTAATCTTTTGCCTTTTGGGAGTGCACATTTGTACCGAAGGACGACGCCTCCTAGATCTCACTACAGTTAATGGACGACGAGAAGGAGGAATAATCTTCGTGTACATGTCAAATCTCGACACCTCTGCGGACCTTGGAGGAGTTACCTTCCAATCCTTCTGGCGACTCTATAGCTTCTTCGTTTTAGCTCCGCCAGATGCCCTTAAAGGCGAGAGGCCTACATATATGGATATGGTAGAGGTAACTCGAGCCATACCACTAGCCATGTACCTAGAGCTTTAGTCTCGGGGATGAGATTCGTATCGGGTTATTCTTGTTTTGTTATGTGAGTCAATTATTATGACCAACTTAGATTAGGGAATGTTCATATGTACAATGCCCCTCCCCTTCTCAAGCTACATTCGTAGGTTGGTCACCTGTATTAATACACACTTCACCTTAGAGTAGTTTGATTTCTTGTATACATGTAGCGTTGACGTTTTCATGATTATAAGATCTCTTTATTTCATGCTCATTGATGTAGATTGGGATTTCTATTTTAAGACAGCATTAGTATTAGAGAAGTACATTTTGAAGTCGTGAAAAATTCCCACTCTATTTCATAATAAATTAACAAGAAAGTTTTCATAATAGAAATTTAAAATTAAATCCTTTGTTGTGTTACTTGAGTTTTCCTGTAACAAAGTTGGGTCGTTACATTTAACTCTTAGGCTCACTATGATGCTTGAAAGATTTCTCAAATGCTCAATTAAGATTTAGGCAATTAAAAAGTGATAAGATGTTTTTGAAAAATTAAAATGAACCAAGAGCGTAGGAGAATTAAAGTAAATTTCATTTCTAGAATAACAGATTAAAACTTAGGATAACAATTAAATTGTTCATGATTTTGAAATCTATCATCAAGAATGAAATAATCAATTATTCATTTAAGATAATCAATTATATTGCTTTGTTTTGATTTAAGAAAATTTGCTCTCTCTGTAAGAATTGATTAAATGATAATATAATCGATTATGTAGTATTTCAAAAATACATGCTTTTTGTAATAATCGTTTATATGATGAAACAATTGATTCTATTGTTCTTTGTTTAAACCCAGGAAAGTTTGGATGAACAAAATAATCGATTATGTGAAGAAAATAATAGATTATTTTAATTTTCATATAAATAATTGTTTTTTGCTCCTTTTTCAAGTGTGACTCCAAAACTACCTTCTAAGAGATGAAAAAAATGAGAGACAGCTACAAAAAAGTGTGACAAAACGTTGTCATCAAATCTTTTCAAGTTTTTCATCAAATCAAGAGCTCATTATGGAAAATTCAATCAAGATATCATATGAGTCATTAGTTAGTTTTTCAGTTTGTATCAATTTCACAAGATCAAGTGACATTTCTTCTTTGCTTCACCTATTTGTTGTTCTTGAGAATCGAGTACTTCTTAAGATTGTGTAGAGGGTTTCTACGTGTGATCAAGGTGTTATTAAGGGTTTTCTAAGAAACTTTGTGTGTTGAACATTAATTATGTGTGTGATTGATTGTGTGATTGATTGTGTGATTGTAAAGAACAAGTGATTTCTTGTGAAGAATCTCAACCGGGATGGTTGGGGACTGGATGTAGAACATAGTAGTGTAATCATGTCATCATAAATTGACTTGTGTTCTTCTCTTTCTGTTTAACTCTCTCTATTTTACATTCTTGATCTTGCATTAAAATTGGAACAAGAAACTTGCATGCTTGCATACATGATAACTTGATCATATAGATTGTAATTAGGACTACATTGATTGTTTGTAGTCCATCCCTATGTTCTAAGTCAACTGGTGAGAAAAGTTTTTGAAGAAATTTTGAAAAGTTTTTGAAAACCTTATTGGGACCTATGTATTTTTAAAAGATCCAATTCACCCCCTCTTGGATCTTGCCATTTGTCTAGCACCTTCATCTCAATAAATTCCTCCTCTATTGGGAATACGAAGGGGTAATACTAAGGAGAACTCTATGAATGGGCTACGAGCAAACCACACAAGTAAACTTGACATCACATCCAATCCAATACCTTAAGACATTAGGTCTATAGGTCTTTGTCACTTATATGTTACTCAATATGTCCATCTTTATCCAATATGGGACTTCTTAATTATATTACTTACACTCGTACACCAACAATCTCCTCCTCCATGTGACTCTCTTTCACATAATATGACTCCCCCTCAAGCAGAAGCTTTTTCTGTCCACAAGTATAACTAGCCCTTAAAGCTTGAACCATTATCGCCAACACACTCTATATACTTGCACCATTGTACTTGCATTGTTGTTAGCTCACATCAACGGGATACGCTGCCTAACCTCCAAATCACCAAGAAGACTTTTGATACAAGGGATATCCATGCATAAATCCATACATAGATCCACTGCTAATTCTACTACTCATTTGAGCCGATCACCTGGTTGAACCATCGGCTCTGATACCACTTGTTGAGAAATATGATGGGGATAAAACCAAAGAGATCTTCACCAATGAGCCATGAGCACAACCACATAAGTGAACTTGACAGCACATCCAACCTAAAACCTTAAGGCATCAAGTTTATAGGTCTTTGTCATTTATATATTATTTAACATACCCATCTTTATCCAATGTGGAACTTCTTCCTCATACTTGCACTTCAACAACCTACCCTTCAAATGTAAGTCTCTTCCACATTGTATGCTCCCCCTCTAGCAGAGGCCTTTTTCTATCCACAAGTATTTAATGGTGGTCCCTAGAACTCAACCATTGTCGCTAATATGCTCCACCACCATTATGACTAGAGCTTAGCCATTACCTCTAATATGCTCTACCACCATTATGGCTAAAGCTTTAGCCATTGCTGTTAATACGCTCCACCATCGTTATAGCCCCTAAAGCTTTATCATTACTGTCAATATACTCTATATACTTGCACCGCCATTAGCTCACATCAACAAGACACGCCGAAAATATGAGGGGGTAAAACACCAGGGCGAACTCTGTCAATGGGCCATAAGTTAACCATACAAGTGAACTTGACACCACATCCAACCTAAAACGTATATGTTACTCAACATGCCCATTTCTATCCAATGTGGGACTTCTTAGTTACATATTACTCACACTTTTACACCAACATCCTTTAAATTTCCATTGCCTATGTCACCATAAACAATATTTGGAAGTTTATCATAGAATATCGTCGACAATAAAATTTGGTTTAAAGGTAAATCTCAATTTGAATATTTGATGCATGCTTTCCCTCTTTGATTCTACATGATAATCCAAGATTTAGAATTAAATCTTTTTAGGGTTTTGGTAGACAAACAATGTTTAGCTTTCAATTGATGACATGTACATATTTTCAAAATTCTCAAATCTTTATTTTACTTAGGATTTCAATATGATCTAGTATGAATAACTATTTTCAAATTGGTGACCAAACAATCAAATGGAGCCAATAGGGTAACTTTGTGTAACTAAACAAATAGAATAAGTTGCAAGGAAAGCTTTTATTCTATTCGACTAAATGAAGCAATGGAACTTTAAAGAGTTAATTGGAAGGAATCAAATAAAAAGAACTTTGAAAGAAATGTAAGACTGTACAAATAAAATAATTGCAAGAAAGTGAAATAAAATGCCACAAATCCTCGTTGAGGTTGGTGGTATTCTCTGGCCTTGCAAGCAGCATGCCTTCTCCTAACCTAAAATTTTCTCTATCAAAAAAAAAATGCCACAAATTAATAAAGCAATTGAAGTTGAACAACTTGTAAAGAATAATAAAAGCAGAATTATTAAAATGGCTAATGAAGAGTAGACCAATGAGAAGTAAAGAGAATTATTGTTTTGCATCCCTATAAAATTCTCTCTCTTTTTTTGTTTTAAATACCTTTAATGTTTTATCTTATTTAATATTTAATTTAAATAATTAAAATTTTAAATGATGTTGTGACACTTTTGTTGATATAGCACTGATGACATGGCATTTTTTGCTAACATGACACAGATAATGTGTCACTTAGCTGACGTGACACATGATGACATTATCATTTGTTAGCCATAGTAATGTTTATGTAACGAAATTTAATAGCAGGAATTAAAAATGGAAGGTTTAGAACTTACATGAATGATAAACGAAAGAAAAAAGTATATAGACTAAAGAAAGTGCTTAAATTACAAGGGCGAAAAACATATTTTAGCCTTAAAAGAATCATAAATGAACAATAAATCGAAATGCTGAAAAATAAAGTGTAAGGATGCGTTTGGTAGAAGAGAAATTTTTTCACGCCCAGGAATCATGATTCCTAAGAATCATAAATACCGGGAATTATGATTCTTAAGAATGACTAAAATTTGTTTTGTAGGTCATAAATATTCTTGGGAATATTTATGTTACTTGGGAATTAAAAATTTTTACATTTAGTTTTAATAGAACTTTTCCAAAAAATTTAATTATTTATCACATTAAATGAGTTAATAAGTGTAACGTGATATTTTTACTGTAGTAAAACTTTCTCCTAACTTGAGAAAGTTATATTTTCACCTCCCCATGAAAACAATTTCGTGAAAAATATAGGTAAAAAAGGTTCTTACCAGGGAAACAATGTTTCCTAAGAATGTTATTTTTCAAATAATAAACCAAATATGAAAAACAAATACTCCCACCTTCACATTCCTAGAAAACTAAAAACTTTCCTTGTACCCAATGCCTCCTAAAAGGAAAATGACAATAACTTTGAACTTGAACAGTAAATGCACAAATTGATAAAAGAATTGAAATTTAAAACAGACAGAAAGCAAGAATCGAACTCGAAAGATTAAAGTAAAACTGTAAATGAGGAACAATTATAACCATAAATGCATAATGAAATAACTTTAGAATTGAAAGAACTTAGGGGAAAAAAAAAAGACAAAGAAGCGATACATTTAATGGATATAATGGATGCGGTTTCAAACAGGCTCTTAATGAACACAATTGTAACAACTAGAATCAACTCAATTCTGTAATTTATAACTTTTCATTAAACACACTATACGGTTCCAAACAAGCTAATGAACATAATCCAAATTGTAACAATTAAAATCAAAACAATTCTTTAATTTGTAACTTTCCATTTTAAACACACTTTGACGGTACAAAATAACAAACCGTCATCATTATAGAACCTCAACTGAAAGGTTCTCCATCATGCATTGCGAACTCCTACAGAAAGTTATTATATATTAACCGAAGAAATAGCACCGACTATGGCCAAGCGTTGCTCATTATATGCCATTCTCCTCCTCCTATTCACATTAGGTATTTTTCTAACACGCTACCACTTAACGAAAGTGCTTATAAGTTATAATAACGTTGTGCTTGTGTAGTTATTACTAAGAGTGTAAATGAGTCGAGCCGAGCACTTAAAGTTTAGGCTTAGCTTGTAAAAAGAATGGGTGGCTCAAGCTTGGCTCATTTATTTAAACAAGTCTAACTGAAAGTTTAAGTTTGGCTTGTTTAAGAAAAAATAAAGCTTAAGCTTGGCTTGTTTAACTTATTTATAATTTAATTATTTTTATTTTATTGAATTTTCTTAACCTATTTTTTAACTTTATCAATTTAGCATTTAATAAATATTTTAATACTATATGATAATCTACATATAACAATATGTGCTTAACATGCAGTATGTGGAATTCAATTTCAAACATTCTAGACTATTATATTTTCATAATCTAATAAATAAAAAAATTTATAACTTCTTAATTACAACAACAACAAAAAAGTTTAAAATTAATTTTAACAATCTCCACAAAATTCTACATATTTCTATAATGAATATATAAATAACAAAAACTAATAACATTTCATCATCAATTTAAATAAACGAACTATTCACGAGCCGTTAATGTCGAGCTTGTAAAGCTTGGGCTTAGCTCATTTAAATAACTGAGCTCAATCTCAAGCTTGAATTTGTTTATTTAATTAAACAAACAAGCTTGATCGAGCATTTAACGAGTCGAATTCGAATAGTTCATGAATAATTTAACTCATTTACACCCCTAGTTATTACTTATAAATATTATAACTAGTTTTAATTCTAATTTATTATATGTTGCATCATGGTTGTTGTCACAGAAGCTCTGATGGCTATGGTGGTGGGCGATAGGTGTAAGGAAGATTTGGGAAACTGCCAAGCCAAAGATGCTTGTGAGTCGAAATGCTCTAAAGTTCATCAGGGTGGACAGGGGATATGTGAAGTAGGTTTGGGTGTTTTAGGAGACTGCAATGACACTCGATGCAATTCTGATTGTGTTGCTAAATTCCCAGGTGAAGGAGCTACTGGATATTGTTTTAGCATACCAGAGACCATCTATACTAATTGTTATTGTCGGTACCATTGTTAGTAAGTTTTTGCCACCAAGAACAATCTTCTTGGGATATGTATTTAGGTCATGATGATCGATGCAAATCAGATAATAAAAGATGTAATTGGTCCCTGACACTTTAAAAAATTATTAGACAACATAGACTATAATAAGAATTGATGTATACATAGAACATAAATCTTACATAAAGAAAAAAAAATTAAAAATGAGTAAAGATCTAAAGTAAAAAAAAACTTAGTAAAATGTAATGATTTATCAAATTAACTTGATATTTTCATCTATAAAAGTGAAAACAAATATAAAGGAATATTAAAGGTGTTTATAAAATATTTAACAAAGATACATGTCTCATAAATATACAACTAGAATACAATTATAATCTTGAAATTATTGTATTTCTTCGTGAATAACTGATGGTAAATTTGTTAGGGCAAATCTATTTAAGTAAATGTGTTTTTAATGACAACAAACTTGTCAATATGATAAAAAAAAGAAATATATATATGTATATATATATACATATATAATATATAACCTTTTTAAATTTTTGTTATATTTCTATGTTTTTAACTTAGTCATAAATTTGTCTTTACAAATCTTAATAAAATATATTTGAATATTTATTTAATTTCATTTTTGTATATTTTCGTAATACTACTTAAATTTGGTTTATATGAATAATGTGACACCTTGAGTTTTACCGCTTTTATTAAATAATTTGTTTGCATTACTAATTAAGTAAAAATAATAAGAAAGTCACAAAACTTAATTAAATGAATCGCTGTAATATTTTGGTTGAGTTTCAATTGTTCATTGAACTAAAAACTAAACTATGTTGCAAATAAACATAGTAAACTTACACTAACTTCTGTAGGCAAACAATTACATTAGTGTGATCATTCAAATATTATTATTGATAATTAACAATGCCTAATCAAATTAGAATTTTGAAAGTGATTACGACATTGGGGATAAAAAAAATTTATTTTATTCTGTATCAAATGCATGCTTTAGGAAAAACAATACTCAAGGAGAGTTAGACACAATGCTGTGCCAAAACACCATTGACTTTGTCAAAATACCTTTTAAATTCAAAGTCAACACAAAAGATAACTTTTTGCTTCAAACTTCGAAAGTAGAAGTTGCACCGAAATGGCAACATATATATTTTTCTTACACATATTCAAAAACTCTTTTTGTTAAGTCCAAATTAGATGATGCCTTTTTGAAATTTTCCAAAGCCTTTCCCTCCCTAACAACTCACAACTTCTTTCCCAGTTGGTGGAGAAAATTTTCATTTTCATTTTAAATTAAAAGGCCTAATTAAAATTCAACCTTGAAACCGCATAGATAAGCTAACTGATGAACCCTCGAGATTTCATTTTGTTTCTCTTTCTCTCTCTCTTCCAAGAACTCTCCCATTTTCTCCTTTTGTTATGAACGAACCATCACCAACCCCAAAAAGCCTCCGTTTTTGCTTCTTCCTCATCCATTCAAAGTGAAAACCAAGTGTTCCTAATGCAAGTCTAAATCATTTCTCTCCTAGTGCTTCATTTTCTCTCAAGCTTCAAAACACAAGGTGAGGTTTTTTCTTCCTTATCTCCTCCTTTCTAGTTCTCACACCTCTCCTCTCTTACTTCTCTATTTTTGTTTTCAAAAACTTGATTTTTGAAACCGCCTATGTTAGGTTTTTGGTGTTTTTGTGAGATTTGAAGTAAAAAACTTAAGGGCCCGTTTGGGGTGGTTGCGAGTTTTTGGTTTTTGGTTTTCAAATGCAATTTTCAAAACAAAACGTGTTTGGCTAAAATGGAGCTAAAATGGTTTTTAACTCAATTTCAAAACACTTTTACATTCATTTTCAAAACCAAGAAAAAAGGATTTGTGAATTTGGTTTTTGGTTTTTTAAAAAAAAAATACACATCATTATATTTGACAATAGTCTTTTTCGCCGCCGCCACCACCACAACCGCCGCCATTGTCACCACCACTGTCACCGTCACCACTACTGTTGCCACCATCTCCGCAGCCGCTGTCACCACCACCACCACCGCCACCATGACCACGACCAAGACCACCCGCGCTGCTGCCACCACCATAGGCACTGTCACCACCACCACCGACTCTGCCACCACCATCACCACTGGCACCACCACAATTACCACCGGTACCGCCACAACCGCCGCAGTTCGCACCGCCACAACCATCACCATCGGCACCACCACAACTGTTACCGTCAGCATTACCACCGCCACCACCATCATTGTTGTTGTCACCACCACCACTGTCGTCACCACACAAACATATTCTTAAACTAATTTTAACAGAATAAGAAATTTCAAAATGAGTTTATTTTGAAACCAAAAATTAGACTAAAAACTAAAACTAATTTTTAAAAACTAAAAACTGGTTGTAGTTTTTGAAAATTTCAAAACTCAACCAAAAACCACCCCAAACGGGCCCTAAGCTTTCAAATTTTGGACTTTTTTTTGGAGGTAAGGAGAGATGATAGCTCAAGTCCATGGTGTCATGGTGGACTTGTGCTCATTTTTGCATTTGGTGAACCTTAACACTATGGTTTATCCTTTGGTTGGTTGTTCTTGTGAAAAACACATGCTTCTTGGTGGATAAAGTTCGATTATTTGTATGTTTTGTGCCTTGAAAATAATTGGTATGGACACTGTTTGGTTTGGTTAAATATGATATATGCTTTCTAAATTTGCTTTGAATATGAATATTGATGATTTGTGGCATGTTATGCTGGATAAAATTTGTTACGGCATGAAAGTTGTTTTCTTGAATCTTTAGATCTGGTTCTGATGAAAAAAAAATGACACCTTTGGACTTAATTAAAAACGTGAACCACTGTATGAAGGAGAAATATTCACAAAACTTTAAGAAAAAAGAATAAATATTTTTTCTTTATATTTTTTATTTTTCTCAACTTTTGTTTAGTTACCAGATATTTTAATTAAAATTAAAAATAAACAATGCAATAATTAATTAAAGTAAAGATATCAATTAATTATTTCTAAATTAAAAAATGGTAAAAGGAGATTTTAAATAAATTACGAGAATAAAAATGAAAAAAGAAAAAAAGTTTAGTAACTTTAAGTTAAAAGCTAGTTGAAGTGACTTATGAAAATAAAATAAAAGTTAATAAAATAAACTTGTGTATCAAAAAAGTTTATTTTGGTTAAACCAACTTATAAGCTATTAAAATGACTTGTCTAACACTGTCTTGAGTGGTGGGAAATTGATTAAAAGCCTTAGTAATGTAAGATAATGAAGGGTAGTAAGAGAATATTATTTAATAACTTATAAAACTTTATTTGGACCAAAACAGCGAATGATTAATTCGTGTGAGGCATAATATAGTGAAATTAAGATTTAGATTAAAATATTAAGCTCGGATAAAAGTTTGACGCAAGAAAATAAGATTTAGACTTATAATGACTAATAAGTGAAAAATAGCACTCTAAGGGAAAATTCTAATTTATGGATTATTAATATAAAATATGATATAAATATTAAGATTTAATTACTACACTTTAAGACCTAAGATGAAGAGAAATAAGAAATTAAGCCTAGAGTAGTAGAGATAGTAGGGAAATTAGTAATTTCTTAAACTAAAGATAAAATGGTAATTTTATTTTAAAATAGTAATGATTCCAAACAAATAATGTTAGTGTAATGTTGACTTAATTATTAATTTTAGATAAATAATTAAAGGAAAAATACTTAGTAATGCACTTGGAATAATATTTTGAAGATAAAATAATGAATTAAGTTAATTAAAGGATTAATCACAGGAAAAAAAAATCAAAGAGATATAAGTTCTAGACTTTTAACTAAAATTATTTAAATTAATATTAAGTATTATGATTAATGTGACATGGTGAGATTAGAGGTGATTCACTAATGGTGTGTTTGGTAGGAAAGGAAGAAATAGGTGAGAAATAAGATGGATGGAAATAGGAAAGAGAGAAATAAAATGAATGAAAATATGTGAAATAAAGTGGATTTAAGAGCATTTGATTTAATAGAAATATAGAAGAAATTGGAAAGAGAGAAATAAAAAAAAAAGAATAAAAAATTAATTGTTAATCGATTTTTATTCAAACAATCGATTGTTTACTTTTGAAAATCGATTATATTTTTTTAAAATCAATCATTTTATGTTTCCAGCGATTTTAAACATTTAGTAAATGCTTAAAACCACCGGTAAATAAACAATTTATGCTTGTTTCTAACCACCATAAAACAACTACCACAAAATGTATATGATAATCGATTTCTAGCACCAAAAAATTGATTATTTTTGGTGAGAAACCCATGTATTGTTTATTTTTGTTCGATTTTGAGAAGAAATAAAAAGGTGTGGGACCCATACCTTTTTATTTCTCTCATACCTTGTTTCTACCATACCAAACATATCATTTCCCACCTCCCCTCTATTTCCCCTCCTTTCTCCCTATTTTCCTCAACTTCTCTTCTACCAAATGATGCGTAAGAAAGACAAACTCATAACTAATAGAGTATGCGTATAGGTGTATGCTAAGTATGAATAGAACAAAACGTTATGTATAAAATGTGACACCCAATCACACTAACTCTTAAACCCAACACTTATAATAATTTATGTTCAATTAATTGATTTTATTTAACGTTTGAATTTCATTTAATAAAAGAAAATTCAATTGAAATTAAAATTGCGGTTAATTTTTATAACATATTAGTGAAAGGATAAAATAAATCTTAAAGACATTCATCTTGCATTCATATATCTTACATCGAAAAGAAACATATATCAATGTTATCAATATGATTACAATCATTCGAAGGAAAAGTGCCATATTTATACATATGCATGTTTAAGAAGATTCTGACTACCCAACAAAATTCGTAAGTCAGGGCAATAATTATATAAAATCTCATACCTATCCTAGAATAAAACACAAAGTGTCTTCCACAAGTTACGATGAATTTTCTATAATGTTATCTTCAGTGTTTGTTTGCTCCTCTCATATAAAGTCATCCTTCTCTGAACTCTCCCCACTCTTAGTATCCTCGATATTAGCATCCATCATTTCTATTCATTATCAGCAGTATTTTTGTACCATGCATGTATACAAATAATGAACAAGAAAAATAGAAGAAGTGAGGTGATTTGTTTTATAAATCACTTCCACAAAAGGTATGTAGGATTTAAACTACATTAACATCACAAAGATAAAACACAACTGACTAATACATAACAAGGGAAACAAAGGTTTATTCTAAGTTCTCTTAGTACCTAACTCATTAGATACTTTGTATGAATCCATACCCCTAACTGTTGATGGGCAATATTCAATTTCTCATGATAAGGAAGCGATTAGAAGTATATACACCCACAAATATGGTACTACAGTCATCATCATTATCAATCTCAACATATGAGCTCAAGGCTCCTCTAGGGTATACTCCACCAATTCTAGTGAGGCTAAGTAGTTGTCAGAGTTATTAGGCTGATTAAGTGATTGTCTCGACTCTAGGGCTCTACCTTGACCATTAGGATGCTCACCACTCGATACCATTTCCTCTAGACCTCTAGAGTTAGTCTTGCCTTCCTCCCACTATGTACCAAACTATGACTTCCCTCACTCAAGGACCCATGCCCATAGTACGGTCCTCCACAACCTCATCAGCTTACCACGTGCCTTAAAACACTTAAGGACTCATCTTACTATTCTTATAAGCTTTAGTAGAGGTATCTATGCACTCAAACTTTCTAACATATCCCTCTGCATTTAAACCGAGAGACTATGTTCTCATTCATACCTATGCAATAATTTATAATTGTCCATAAGATTAATTATAATATTAGAATTTTCTATAAATAGTTACTTCAATTTTTTATTTATCAAAACTAATTTTATTAGGTTCGTATTTTTTAAAAATATTTATAATTAATAGAAAAATATTTCTAATTTTCTCAATATAATGATAATAATTGTAAAAATTAAAATTTTCTTGTATTTTGATTTCATATATATATATATACTCAATAAAAAATTTTCTAAATGGAATAAATTAACCAAAATATAATGAAATTACATATTAGTATTATTTGTGACAAATATTAACTAATTTTGTAAAATTTCCTACAATTTCTATTAAAATGACCAAAAATTATATAATAGGCCAATAACTTAATTTCTTTCATTATTTAAAATAATTTATAATTAAATAGTACTAATAATAAAAAATAAAAATTGATTTCTTGCCTAGAAAATAAATATGGCCGAGAGAGCCTTCCTTCAATTTTAGCAAAAGATTTTTGAATTTTTCTTGTACAATATAACCAAATTTGAGTATATTTTCTAATAAATATTATTTTACACAAAAAATAATAAAGATAAATTTTCGATCATCTTTTTCCTTCAGAAAATATGGCCCAATATACTTATGGCCTTCTAACACAATTTTTTCATTTTCACTTAACCAAAACCTCTATTTTTAATTTATATAATAAATCTATTTATAAAATAACAAAATAATTAATAGATAAAATTTTTGCATCACCTTCCACTAGTGAAAGTACATGACTGAAAATCAAGAGGACAAAACCATGATGGTTTTGTTTCCTCCATGAACAATACATCAATAAACAAGCATAAACCACACAATATTCAAGTAAGCAAGGTAAAGTGAGATCTACTGATACAAGAGTCACAAAATAAACATAGAAGTAACCAACAACATGCCACCATCAAATATAAGTCATCAAAGAAGCACAAGAACTTTAAAACTCATTTTGACAAATTATGACATAAGTTTAAGATAAAAGAGATTTAGGAGAGATTTTGGGACCAAATCTCTTCCTACATCCTTTTATGGAAGCAACAAGAGGGAAAACATCACCCCCTCCGCCCTATACCTCAAGGAGAACAAGAAAAGAAGGGGTTGAAGAAGATCTCCCAAAGACTTGAAGAATTAAGAACCCTCCAGCAAGACAACACCAATGCTTCCAAGGAATAGATATATGTAGGTCTTAGTTTGAGATGGCATTAGAAGCAAGAGAACAAACGGAATCTTGATGTGGGAAAGGAAGGAGAATTCGGCCAACAACAAGGAAATGGGAGAAGAAGATGGACTTGTGACAAAGTGGTGAAAATGGGTTTATATAATGGTAAAAAAAATCTACACTTATCTAATTTTATTTTAATCAAAATTAAGTGATATTATCCTTTGCCAACTCATCAAGTGCTATAATTCAGCACATAGGAGCCAAGTTTGTGGATAATATCCACAAATTTTATTATTTAATTTTAATGGTAATTAGATTTTTTTATTTGTTGTTAAAAAAAAAGGTTGATATTATCTTTTCTTAGTCAATGAGAATCTTTCTTAGTGACATCTAATTAGTTTCTAGATTAACTTGATTTAAAAATAATTTTTATTAATGTTTAATTATTTTTAATGCATTTTTAGGTCAAAAATAAATTAAAAAACTCATTTTAAACTAAATAAATCCGAAATTTTTATGATAAATTTAGAAAATAATATTTCACATAAAAACATGATTTAAATAAATTGTTCATAATTTTTACAAACCTAAAAGACACTAATTTAGGTTTTTTGAGTATCTAGGGGCATTTTGTAATAAGATCAAATGCAGTTTGCTTCATTGGAAAATTATCGTTTATCCAATTTTCTTTTAAAAGATTTTAGCTCTTTCTATACATTTGTTTTAAGTTATACAAATACTTCCATTTATTTTCTACTAATCTTGTAGGAATATCATTTGTTGTTGATTGATTATAATATCAAACATGAATTAAACCCCAATATCTGAGCTCTTTTGAAATTTTAAATTTTTATTTACAACAAGTCTTATGCTGTTAGGTGATTTATGCTAAATTTTGCTCATTAAGTGTTATTATGTACATCTATTACTTAAGTCTCAATTCATTAACTAGGAGAGGTGATTAAGAATTTAACTATGATGTTTCACATTATATAATAATAAAGGACATTAGATGATGCTAAAGATTCTAAAATATATCTCTTATTGACATTAACTATTCTAATTAAGAAGATTTAATTTTTTTAATTTTTCACTTTTAGCAAAGAGTTCGATTGAGAATAGTTTAATACATATAAAAATCACATATATATTTTGTACCAAAAAATCACATATCTTTTAGCATTGATTAATCTTTGACATTCCAACGAAGTAAGAAACTATCAACCATTTACTAATAATTTGTTGAAAAAAACATTATTTGATAATAAATTAAAAAAAATGTCAACAACTATACTCTTATTTACATTATTTTAAACTTTGGGGATTAAAGCATCTTAAGTGTTAAGAAAAGTAAATTTATTATTTAATCCCACAAATTACATATAATTAAAGTAAATTTTATTTAAATTACAAATATAAATGTATCATTGTAAACTCTCAAAATCTTATCTATAATTAGGGATGGAAATAGGCCAACAGGCTCAACAAGAGTCTATGGCCTAGCCTACATTAGGCCCAGGCCAGACCAGACTTTTTTATTAAAGACTATTTAGTTAAAAAGGCTAGGCCTAAGCCATTCAAAAAGCCTTTTAGGCCTAACAAGCCAACCTATTTAAATAAACATAAATAAATATTTATTGTTAATATTATTATTATTGTATTAAATTAGTTATAATGTATTAAAATTATACATTTATTTATCTTTTTAAATGATAAATATGTTGACCTACATAAAGAGTCAAGTTTATAATTTTATTGAAAGATAAATTATATCCTATTTAGATGTCTTATTGCAAAATATGATTTTAAATAAATTATCATACATCTATCATGGTGTTAAATTATTACAAAATAGACCCTTAATTAGGCTTGTAGGCCAGGGCAAGTTTTTATGTAGGCCAAGCCAGGCTTCTAAAAAAAACCTATGACAGTAAACATTTTAGGCTTAGGCCACAAATTTTTAACTAAGGTCAGACTCATGCTCAACAAAGCCTAGCCTAACTTAACCTATTTCCATCCCTATCTACAATCATAATATTTATCTTAATTAAGATAAAAATTGTTCAAATTTTAAAATAAATGTTATAAAACTTTTCAAAATAAACTCGTGTCTCACACAGATTGACATTTAGTTCCATAGCAATTAGCAGAGAAACCCTAAGTCAAAATAGGGCCATCTATCCCTTAGTCGAATTAGCTATAAAATTCCCCTGCCTACCAACTGTATAACGCCCCATCTACCCCCTAACGACAAATGTTGCAAAATGCCCCCCAACTTTCCCATTAACATATCTACTACTGTAAAACAAAACCTTCACCCTCTAACGGCATTTGTTGCGAAACGCTTCCCAAATTGTCGTAGTATGAAATGTCCCTTTCCCATTCACGTACATTCTTTGTCCCATTTAGATAGTTCTACGAATTCCCTTTTTCGAGTAACCATATCTCACCATCGACAAGGATGAACTACTCGATATAGAGGTATGTTTATCAATTGCCCCCCTTTTCTTACCATATCCTTTATGATTTTTCATGTTGTTCTCAATTCTACACATTAGTGCCTGCCAATGTCTCTCTATGTACAGAAGATCGATAATACCTTTGATTAAATTTTAAGTTTAAAAGTATAAGTTATTGTAATTCATTTGTATACTTTTATGTTTCAAAATGTATGAATCAAAACCATAACCT
Source organism: Spatholobus suberectus (assembly GCA_004329165.1). NCBI lineage: Eukaryota > Viridiplantae > Streptophyta > Magnoliopsida > Fabales > Fabaceae > Spatholobus > Spatholobus suberectus. The sequence continues at coordinate 33,323,818 of CM014729.1, read as the reverse complement.
AATATCCCATTTTTTATCTAATATGGCTAGCTATGTGTAATTTTAGATTGACATAACCTATTCAATTTTTGTGTGTGTGTGTGTGTGAGGATTGGTACTTTATTGATGACATTTTTTAATCATATGATTTTATCTTTAACTTCTGATTTTTTAAAGAGAAAATTAAAACAATACATTCACTAATTAGATAATTTGATTGATTAGCATCACATGGCAATTATTCTTTGTTCTAGGCCATATTTGCGTCCTTATTGATCTAGATTGATGTAAGGAGTTTGATCCTATTGCTATACCGGCCACCCTTTCACCGGTAAACTTATTTTGCAATCATAAATTTTTTATTTGCAAGGGGTGCTAGAGGGAAGCTTCAGCTCAATAGAGATGTTTTTCATTTAGAACTAGGAGACACTTTGCATAAGAATACATGCACCCTTCTCTAACATATGCTTATATATGTGGAAAAGGGAAAATGGCATATGTAACGGCGAGCATAAAATAGGCCAATATGACCTGACTATATCCTTCTATCTTACTATGATAGTGTTTTCTTATAATTTTTGGACATTTCATATATCTATTATTTATTTATAATATATAAAACCTGGAGCGTAAGATGAGGAATTGACACATCAGCATGAATAGTCACTATTATGAAGCATTATCCTTGTCTATTATGAAACCACATTATTCATCCTTACCTCCTATTACAATTCTTACATTAATGTTTCTTTTATTAGAATATTTTAGTTTTTACACCTCTTAATTGTAATTAGTCATAAATGAGTAATATTAATACTAAATTTTCAGATTTTACACCTCCTAAGTGTAATTATTTATAAATGAGCAACATAAATTCTCAATTTCAAAAAGATAAAGAAATAGAGATTTTATCAGCCTCTTATACTGTGCATAAGTGCTACCTTTAGCAGGTGTTGGATTGTAATACAAAACAATGGATTTGAAATGCGTTTAGCCAAACTTAAATTAATTAATTCAAAATGTTGTTTGTAAATATTGTGTATTTTCTTCCCCTTAATTCAAAAGTAGGTTGAGATTATCTCGCTGACTTCTTTACAATGATAGAGGTAAATACGGAGAATGTTATACTTTCAGCTGGTTCATCTTCACACAAGAAGTAAAAACAACCAACCACTTTCTTTACACAAGTGCGTTGGCGTGGGAAGCAAATTGACATTGAGAATGGCAATGACTAGAGACTCTTTTGTTTGCCAAAAACCTTTTGTAAAAACTTATATGATCTTGATGGAATATAATGACCAAAGAAAAGAGGTTAATTTATAAAATTGAAGTAGTTTAATATAGGGTGCTATAATTGCGATGTTGTAGTGTAGGTGTTAGAACTTTGCTTTAATTTTTATAACCATAACAAAACACGTCATTTATATAGCTAGCAAAATTAACTTGGCCCAACGGTTAGGACGGGTTGGGCCATAAAAATTTCGGTCTAGAAAAAAATTGGGCCAAACTGGCTCGGCCCGATGGGTTTGCTGAGTCGAGCCAGGCCCAGAAAAAATTAGCCCAAAAGGTACTGAGCCTATTTGGCTCGGTGCTATAATTTTTTTTTTTTTTTTTGTAGAATATATAAAAATTTAAGAAAAAAAGGTCATGCGTCATTTTGGCCTGACCCGAAAAAAAATGTAGCTCATTATGAATTTGGGCTGGGCCAAACTGATTCATTTGACACCTCTAGTCATTTATGAATTGTGAGTATTTATCTTTTTGTACAACAAGATTGATGTTAATGTTATATGAATAAAATATTCAACTTTTATCTTCTCTATATATTAAATGAGAATAAGTATTTTGAACGAGAGTGTTTTTAACTGTTATTCTTCAACGAGAGCATTTTTAGCTGTCATTCTTCAATGAGAGCGTTTTTAGGAATTTTTTAACGTCTTATTTCTTTCAATCTATCATTTTTAATATCTTTAGTTCTAAATTGAATTTCAATATTTTTTTAAAAGAAATTATCAATAATTAAAAATTAGCATTGTATATTGTATTACAATAATTATTTATTATAAATTTAAAATATAATCTATATGTTCAAATATATTTATTTAATATAAATTTTAATTATAATATAATTTATATATTCAAAAGTATTCATTTATTATAAATTTAAGTTATATAAAATAAATATTTATTTTGTGCAATATACAGGTTAAAATACTAGTTATTAAGAAAATAAATACAAAATTATTAATCCTTAAAAATAAAATATATTTCTTTTTAAAAAAATAGATAAACCCATATGTTTCATGTTTTATATATATATATATATATATATATATATATTAATTTAAGATATACCATTTATTTTTCTCAAATGATAATATCATATGTATATGAGCAAGGATATTTTCTTCATGTTTAGTAACTGCACTAACCTTTTTTCGCATGTCTCTTTAACATTTTTTTAATCAAAGTTACTAATTGTAATAATATTAAAAAAATTTCACATCCACGTGGCACGCTGATGTATGTCTAGTGATAAATAATTACACAAGAAAACACCCACAAAAAGTTAGACGAAAGAAATAAATAAAAAAAAGACTTGTGAATAAAACCATATTACTAAGGATTTTTCGACTTATTCGTGAAGAAAGTCAAATATTTATAAGCTCTTTAGATAATTCTATACTTAACAAGTACATAAAATTTATAAAAGAAACTTATTTTATTTTTTTATTTTCTTTTCTTATAAATATTTATTAAAAAGTTTACAACAGCTTAAGTACTTCTCACTTGTATATATTAGTTTTAGTGTGCTCTAAAGAGGGTTTATTAAATGGATCAAGATCCTCTAAAGTGAATTTTCTCACTTTAGGTTTAGGGAGTAAAGTGAGTTTACCTTTTCATTTAATTATTTAACGGATCTGATTAATCTATACTTGAAATTTTTAAAATAAAATAAAACAAATCCTTCAAATCTTGTTGCTTAGCATTCTCCCTCTCTCAAGGTTCAGAGTACGCAGGATTTTTGTTTGTCCTCAAAATCCTGTTGATATTTTGACTTAAATCCAGGACAAATGTACCTTAAAATTTGTTAAATCCAAGATGAATTTGTTAACAGGAATGAAACTGTAGGTTTGTGTATTGTTTACGGGAAAGGAGGCTAAACTGCGTAAGTACATTTTTTATTTTTTTTCGCGGGAATCAACATTGTTTGCGGAGAAAAGAGTAGCGGGAGTTTTGTTTGTCCAGCTTTTTTTATTTTTTTATTTTTTTAATTTTGAAAAATTTTAAATATGAATGAATCTGAACCCTGAGAAAGGGAGAATGGTAACAGCAACGAGTAGTCTCTGTTTCTATGTTTCACGTCTTTCCAAGCTTAAGTTGGCACTACATCGTAGGTGCAAGTGCAACAGATGGATACCACAGACAGATGAACTAAAGATTGATGTGAGAGAGAGAGTGATTAAGGAAGAGAGAGAGGGAGAATGGTAACGGCAATGGGATTTAAGGGATTTTTTTTTAATTTTAAAAATTTTAAATATAGATTAATCAGAGCTGTTAAATAATTAAAAGGTAGAGGTAAACTTAGGCTGCATTTGGTATGGTGGAAATAAGGAAGGAGAGGAAGGAAGAGAGTGAAAGTGAAAGAATGTTGGTTGTTTGGTGAAAGTGGAGGAAATATTTGAAAAATATTGTGGGACCCACAAAAAAATTAGCTCAAAAAATAAGAAGAAATAGACGGAAGTTTTGTTAGAAATTGTGTCACCGTGTGCTTCGCTACAATTTTTGCTGTAACAAGAACAAGTTAATTGATTAACTTGTTTCTTAATCGATTAATTTGTTCTTTTTTTTTTTTCTTTTTTGCTGAAAAAGTTACTTTTTTCATTATTATTATTATTATTATTATTATTATAAAACAAAAAATAAAAATAATATTAATAAAAAAAATTATTATTATTAATAAAAATAATAATAATAATTAAAATAAAAAATAATTTTAATAATAAAAATAAATAATAATAATTAAAATAATCTTAACTTTTATTCTATTTCTTACTTATTTTTCTTTAATCAAACAACCTTAATTTCACTCTATTTCTCATCTATTTCTCTTCTCTTCTCTTTCCTTCCTTTCTTTCCATTTCTTTTTTCTCTACCAAACACACCCTTAGTGAGAAGGCTCACTTTAAAGGATCATAATCTTTATTAATAAGTCCACCAGTGCTTAGAGCCTAGCTACTTTAAATATCTGTTGAGACTGTTGCGATAGGACACACATCTTCACACACAAAATCACAAATAAAAACAGTCGAATAACAATAATTTATTTAACCTAGTTTGGTATATCTTGTTTATATTCACAAAAATATCTCAATATTATTATCATTCTTCAAATAACATAATATCTCAATACAAGTTTTTTAGACAAATTTGTAAAACCTTTCCTTCACATGACGCTCTCTCTCAATTAGGGTGGTGACATCTTTTATAGGCCGAGTCATTCTTTTCATCTTAAAAATTTTTATTCATACACCTTGTGTCTCAATATTAAAAGAAAAAACAAATTCTTAAAATAATATATTTTAAATCTAAACAAAATCTTAAAAATTTAAAATTGAAAATTTAAATTGTTTTCACAGTGGTGGTTGAAGCTTGAAGCCCTAGACACGAGCCGAAAGAGAAAAGCTTCAATCCCTGTATCAGCAATTCTGCATTTGAAGATTTTAGGGTTTTTGGAGACAATGGCGAGAGAATCAGGAACACAATTGCCAGCGAGTGGCGTATTGTTGCTTAGCAAGATCAGCAAGAGCTTTGATTCTGTTGCTAGGTTATTGGTTAGTATCAGCATTGGACTTTTTACCTTGTTATGTGTTTTGCTAGGGTTAGTTTGTTTTCTTATTCTTTTTATTGTTGTCTAAGAGGAAGGTGCGCTCAATAGAAGGGTGGAGCTTCTCGGGTTGCTTGTGTTTGCCTAATTGGGAGGATAGGGTTAAGCTTGTTGCTGCTAGTTTTGCTGTTACTGGGATGCAACATTGTTGAGTTCTGTCTGAACCATTTCAAGTGGAAGTGAATGGTTTGAGAAGAAGACTAATGGGACTCTTGATGTGAAGTGCTCTGCTTGGATGGATTGGTTCTGGAAGAGATGTGAAGAAATTCCTCACTGTTATTGTTCACACGTGGATTCTATCATTTGTGGGGAGTTGGTGACGGGGCGTGTACATGGAGGATTTCGAGTTGGCATTGTATTGCATTGTTTGGATGTATTGTATTGTTCATTCCAAGCTTGAAGTGTTGTTCGAACGTCCAGCTTGTGGGAAATTGGTAGGGATATAATTAACTAGGAATTGGTTACTTGGATATAACCCAATCATCCTTTTAGTGTATTGTATATAACCCAAGCAGATGAGTTGATGTAATCATCCTTTTCATTTCAATCAAACTCAGTCTCTTCTCTCTTGGGCTCAACCATGTATATTAACACTAATCTTGAAACTAAAGGCAAGTAAATTTTTGGTGACTTATTATTTGAAATATAAAAATGCAATTCACCTAGTAGATATATATGATTGAACTTACAACGATACACATGAAAAAGGAAAGAAAAACAACGTTGCCACATTTTCAACAATTTGTATTGATGGATCTTTTCTAAATCGTTGAATAAATTTTAGGCAGAGGGGCTAATTCAATCTCATACTTGGTCATAGGAGTGGCAAGTTCAGGGACTGATTTAGTTACCATCGCTGAAGAGTTGGAACTAATACTTGTATCTGCATCGATCTGTGATGCTTGGACCGGAAGAGTGCGGGAAGTCCAACCAATCAGGTGTTCAAATGGGTTCTGAGGTTTTGGAAATTCAACAGAACCTTCCAACATTTTCACCACAACACTCATTATAGGTCTTGATTCTGGCCTATACTGAACACATGACAGAGCTACCTTTACAATTCTTTCTGCAATTTCCCTATTTTGATCCTCTATTCCACAGGCTGTTATCAAATCCCCCATTTTTTCAGCATCAAATCTTTCCCAAACCCACATTGGAAACCACACCTGGCTTTCTGGAAGGTTAATGTTATGGTGTCTTCTCCTGCCAATGATTTCAAATAACAGTATGCCAAAGCTGTAAACGTCACACTTGTGAGTTACAGGAAATGGCATCCAAAGTTCAGGTGCAGCATAACCAGGAGTCCCCTTACCCCCAGTCATGGTTACATGAGTATTGTCCCTGTTGCAAAGCTTGGCCAAACCAAAATCAGCAACTTTAGGGTTGAAGTTCCTGTCCAAGAGAATATTTCCTGGTTTAATGTCATAGTGGATTATTCTCTGTTGGCATTCTTCATGCAAGTAAGCAATGCCTCTAGCTGTGCCAACTGCAATCTCGTGAAGCTTTTCAAATGATAAGGTCGTGCCTTCATGAAACAGGTACTTCTCAAGGGCGCCATTCTCCATGTACTCATAAACCAGTGCTCTCAAGTGACTTTCAAAGCAAAATCCATACAGACGAACTAGATTGAAATGATGAACTTTACCAATGGTACCCACTTCTGCCATAAACTGCTCATCAATTCTCTTGTCAGAACTCCCACGTAGAACCTTCACAGCTATGATGGTTCCATTACTAAAACTTCCTTTATAAACAGCTCCGAATGCTCCTGACCCCAACAGATAAGAGTAATTATCAGTTGCAATCCTTAGCTGCTGATCAGTGAACCTGATTGGCTTCTCCTTTTCCATGTCATTCAGAAATTTATCCATAGTGAGTGTCATAAATTGTTTGTCTGGTGTTTGTCTAAATGATGATCTGCGATTGACATGAACCTGATATCTTTTCATGCATTTGGGCACTATCCAAATGAAAAGACCTATCTTCACAAGAACGACAACTGCATTAAGATCATTAGAGCATCCAGTCAAAATAGAAATCTTGTGAATAAACCAACACAGAACAGAATATGAAAACAAACAAATTAATATGACGGTTAAAATCCTACCTATGACGATGATAATTACACTTGCCTCAGGCCCAGAATCGTTATCTGTGGGGGTGGAGTTGGTGGTGGACATTGGACAGTATATAAGAATTCAAAACACTGCAGTTGATGGGGAGGAACAAAGTGCAATTCTGTAGTTTGCTGTTTATTTCTTTCGTGAAGCTGAGTAACATTTATTATCGTACTCACTTGATCACAATGTACCTCAAAACGCGTTTTTGGTGAATTTCATAGATATTTCGCCATAAATTTCCCATAAAAAAAGATTTGAACATTATGCGATAGCGTGAGCACTATATTAAATAATGATGTTGAAGTTGTGGTAGTAGTGAAGTCTTCCTCTTATGTCATTTTTTAGTGTGGGGACTTTCTATGCTCTAACCCCACCTGTTGGGTTGTTGACTGACGTTATTCACCTATCACGCGTTTTTGCTCAATTTCATAGAAATTTCACCAAAAAATACTAAGACTACGAGAAATATCAGAAGATAGTTTCAACTACAGTGACAAATAAAAGTGGCACTCCATCAATTCAATTTTGTGTATCTGGTTATGCCTTCCTTTTCTGTTTTTTTTCTACTCTCCTGTCCACAACTAAATCCCTAACAAAAAATAACTATAGTTTGAATTTATTCTGCAACACCGTTCTTGGATCCATCCCTATCCTTGGTATTCAAGTTTAATGTCATTTTGATTTAAAATAAATAAATAAAACCTTTTTTAAATTCACCCCCCATGCAGAAACTAGAATCACTCGATAATAATTTCTGGCTGGCTAAGGCTACTGACATCGTTAACACTATCATTACAGCATGAGTTCTTGCAGCACTTGGGAATCCCACTTGTCCCAGACAACTCTGAAATATCCATAGTCTTGTCCTTATAGCCATCAGACTCCAAGGTGGCAATGCTGGCATCTTGTGTCACAACAGAACCAGTGTCACATTTTTCAGTCTTAAACTGCACTTGGCAACAATCAGAGCTATTATTTGTTCCACAGGAGGAGTTCTCACACATTTTGACTTTGCCTAGACAGCAACCATTGCAAGGTTTCACTAAATGAACTTCAACAGAGACCAAGTTCCCATGATGGTTTCCCTTGAGTAAGCTCAAGTTTGAAAGTCCAGAAGATTCATGTTTGCTTGTAGTTGCCACACGATGAGGGTCGATTTTACAGCAATCCTTACCGCACTTTTCGGAAGTAAGAAGCCCTTGGTTCTCATTGCTGTTAGTTTTCTTGTCAAGTAGAGTTATTGTCATATCTTCCAAGAAGGTGCCGTATTTAGAACTTGTAGATTTTCTTTCATATTTGGGTTTGTCTTGTAAAATTAACATGCTATTGAGAATCACAAGTAAACAGGTCCCAACATCAGTCAACACAGCAAGCCAAACTATAGGGTGTCCTGCAATTGCCAATGCCAGTATGGCACTCTTGAAGCCAACTGAAATAATGACATTCTCGATGAGCTTTCTAGTAGTTTTTCTTGCTAGCCGAATGGCTTCAGGTATTTTTCGGATGTCATTTGACATGAGAATCGCATTGCCTGTCTCATTTGCAAGAGCTGAACCAGATATTCCCATTGAGATACCAATATCAGCTGTGGCTAATGCAGGAGCATCATTCACGCCATCTCCAATCATGGCTGTTAGCCCATCTTTCTTGAAATTCTCAATGATCACCGCCTTTTCCACAGGTAGAAGCTCTGCATGAACAATGTCTAGAGTATGGTTCAACTGCAGAGAATAAGCCAATAATTTTTCTAGGCTTTAGTATGGGTCATAATAAGCAGCATTAATGTCCAAAACTGAAGAGTGGTGATCTTTTCTGTCAGGAAAAAGAAAATTGACAATTTTAATAACAAAGTCTATCAAAATAACACTTTTGTCATTTTTGGTTAAATAGAGTATAGATTGGTATCAGCATACCTGACTCTGAACATACTTAGCAGCCAGAGTGCTATCTCCTGTTAGCATGACTGACCTCACACTTAGCAACTTTAGCTCTTCTATTGCCTCCAAAGCCCCTGATCTGCAAGTATCAGCTAAGCTGAAGACTCCAACCCGAGTTGGTCCACAATATTGTTTTGGGGTAGAATTTCATGGCTTTGAAATTGCATGTGACAATCAACTAAAAATATGATAGAATAGTTTAGTGCATAAACTATCACAAGTGAAATGATAAGCATATAAAAAATATTAGCAATGGAGCACAAAGAGTGTTGAAATAAACCTAAATTGTTACTCAAAGAGGACTTCAAATATACTTTCGAGTTACTAATGAAGTTATAATCTACTGAACACAGGCTACAAACTAAAGGCTAATGGCTACTGTCTAAGTGCCAGATTATAAAGAACTGTAAGAAAATCTTGGAAATATATGGAAAAATATTCAAGTGCTTGTATCTGGTAAAGGATGACCAAATACCATAGAAACAGCATTAGTAAAACAAGAAAAGCCACACACACATTCAGATATTCAAAATTAGAAAGCCTACAAGAATCAGTTTTTGAAACTAAAGATGTGGTTTATAATCACCTTTTTCACGGCCAGCTCGAGCACCAATTCTCCTATTGCCTATATAGATATCCTTCCCATCAATTGTACCAAAAACTCCTTCCCCTGGAAAATTTTGAAAACTCTCCACATTTTCTGGGATTGGCTGGATAGAATTTGACATTCCATATTCCACTAGTGCGGCTGCCATAGGATGACTTGATTTACTCTCAATACTTGAAACCCTACAAAGTTTTCATTAACCAAGACAAATTAGTCTTCAAACAATCATACACTTTCCAAAAACAGCGTACTAACATTCTTATGTTTAATTAATAGAAGTTACCAGTACAATAAAGTTTCAATGCTAATGTTGTCTACAACAACAGAACAATCTGTCACAGTGAACTCTCCTCTTGTTATTGTGCCCGTTTTATCAAAAGCCACTGTCTTAATTCCAGAAAGTGTTTCAATATAATCTCCACCTTTCAGTAGTAATCCACTTATTGCAGCTTTTGTGAGAGCACAAAAGATTGCAACAGGTGTGGAGAGGATGAGAGCACAGGGGCATGCACTCAATAAAACCACAATTGCCAGATGTAGCCAAGGCTTAATATCAGGAACTTCCAATGCAGCTGGAACCACAGCAATGCTAGCTGAAATCAAGACAACAGCTGCAATACAACATAAATCAATACAAATATCAGTATTTACTTTGATAATGTAAGTCTCCAGCATATTTATCAATCAAAATATTAAACATTGAAAGTATAAGTAACATTAGTGCAGGATTTATTTTTTTCCTTACTTTCCCAAAAAGAAAAAAGTTGGTATAGTACTTAATACTTACCAGGAATATAGTACTTAGCAAAATTATCAATGAATCTTTGAGTTCGAGATTTTCTGCTAGAAGCCTCTTCAACAAGTTTTGACATCCTAGCCACCACTGTGTCTTTTGCCAACACATTAGTTTTTACACTTACATATCCTGGGATGAAATATAACCAGAATTAATTTTTAGAAGCAATGTTTTGGTAGAAAAAGTCAAGATATAAAGAATAGCTAGATACTTAACCATTCACATTAATAGTTCCAGCCCACACTACTGAATCTAACTCTTTGGTCACAGGTAACGATTCTCCTGTTAACATCTTTTCATCAACTTCACACTTTCCTTCCACCACAATTCCATCAAGAGGAATAGCGTCACCAGCCTTGACCGCAAGTATGGTGTTGATCTTAACATCATTGACGTCAACATGTTCCCCGGTTTCGGCAATAACAGCCTTTTGAGGAGCCATGCTTGTTAAAGAGGACATTGCAACCATTGCCTAAAAGGACAGACTTAAAATGTCAAACGTTAACATGAAATAGGTCTTATTTATTATCTGTTCTTTGATTAATGCTTGCATTTTACTAGCTCTAAGCACTGATCTGTGTTTATGAGTGTGAAGAAATCATAATTAATTCTAAATATAATAAGAGTATAGACGGGGACTCAGCTGGAGTTATGTTCAACTAGAACAAAAACCAAGACTAATGGTGTAAATCACAAAATATTATCATATAGATAAAGATACGTATATTTGTTTAGTAAACTTGTCCTCTATTACACACTTTCTTCTTTCTCAGACACTTACACTTAATCTTCTCTAGCTACTTGTACCCAGTCTGGAGCAATTTTTCCTCTTTGCAGGTTTGCATTGTCTGTCATATCTTATATGCGCCAAATTTGCAATTCTTAAATAGTTCTAGAAACTTCTAATATTAATAATTCCTAATATGAATCTATGTACTAGATATCTGCAGGACGCTTGAAATCCCAACCGAAACAAGGAAAAACCGTGATGATTCTACAATAAGCACAGAAGATCAACTTAAGCAAATATAATTGGAATTTAAGAAAAGACATTGAAGGTAATGGCAATAGAGAAGTTGATGTAACTTGAACTTCTTTATCACTTTGTGGATATAAACTTAATTTTATGAAACTCATCATACATTCATTGGCATTCAATAGCAATGTTTTCTTGTATTATTAGGTGTGTATTGACCAACTTGACGGTGGTTTGTGGGCGTGAGAAAAAACAGAAATTCTTCAAGATCTCATAATAAGAGTATAGACAAGAATCCGGCTGAAGTCACCTTCAGTTAAGAGCAAAGCAAGAAGATACAATTGGAGTTTGTTCATGCCTCAAACAAAGCCCTACAATGTTTGAAGAAATCATTCCTAGATTGCATGTAACCTGGTACTGCACGTTTCTTGGGGAATACTGAACCATAATTAGTCATTGGCGAAGTTGTCGAGACATTAAAAAATTGAACTAACATTTATGCCTCATAGAAGGAAGATAGAGTACATTGATAAGCAGTTAAGCACATTAACGGCACACAATTTGTGATTCACGACTTCCCCTATTCTGGGTAAACTTTTACCCTATGTTTGGATTGGTTGAAATAGAGTAGAAGGAAATAAGAAAGAGAGAAATAGAACAGAAATATTATATTTTCATTGTTTGTTTGAGAAGAGAAAAAAGAAAGAAAGAAGTTATTTTTGTGGGATTTACAAAAAAACATTTCTTCCCACTTTAGGAATGAAATAAGATGAAAATGATCTCTCTCATTTTTTATTTTTTTTGTTTAATTTTTTTAAAAAAAGTTATGAATTAATTTTTTTTAAAAAAAATAATAAATAATTTTATGTTAAGAAAAAATATTATATTAAAAAATTATATTTTTTTAGTTATTATAAAAATATTTTTTTATATAATTCATTTATTTCTTTTCATTTTTTTTTTCATTCATTCAAACAAGTGGAGAAAAATTCTCTCACTTTCTTTCTTCTTATTTTTAACGATCCAAACAACATATATTTTTTATTTTATTTCTCACCTATTTCATTCTTCTCTATTTCTTTCCTTTTTATTTCACTCCTTTTCCAAACAAAGCATTAAAACCTACCCATTTCAGTAATTAATGAAAAAAATTACCCCTCCCAGGTAAAAAAGCCGAAGTAAGAAATTGCAGCACACATTGATAACGGAGGAATTGATGTCACCCACCTTGTGAGTTGCTCTTGTCTCAAGCCATTGAGCAATGGAGAACAGGAAGATGATGACTCCAGCCTCCCAAAAATCTTGCAAAGCAGCAGTACCACAAACTGCAAGATATAAACAATGAAACATAACAAACAGAACATTCCATCATATGTCACACGTGTACAATTTTTTTCCATACAATCTAAGTAGTATTGTTATATTCTTTGGTAAGAAAACTACAGTAGCACAGCCTACCCATTTCTCACTGAGTAATCAACAAATATACAATTCAAACCAAAGTATTACCCTATATAGAAAATGTTACCTGCCAATAGAACCAGAATATTGATATTAAGAGTAAGAGCCCTAATGGAAGCTATGGCCCTGAGTAGAACCTTAGGGAAGCCAATGACAACAGAACCAAGAGCCAACCATCCCAAAGGGTTATATATATACTTCAAGAAAGAAAGTGCCAGTAACAAGCCACTCGCCATCGTAGGTAAATCTGGCCATTTCTTTTCATTATCAGTCTCCCCTTGTAGTCTCAAACTAGCTTCAAGCCTTGCAGCATTCAGTGCATCAGCTGACACAACCAAATAATTAAGATCAAGAAATTCTTGTGTCTATTTGAAGAAAAGAAAATAATGACTTTCAATAAGATTTTTCAACTCACTTCGGATACTTCGGGACAGAAAATAGTCCAAAGCAAAATACATGCATGTGGATAATAATCAATGAAAGTTTTATTTGATATGTAGAATTACAAGTATTTCAAATTATTATAAAGCATAGCAAGATAGAAAATTTCTACTTTTAAAGTCCTTGTTCATGTAAAAAACATGGCTCTGTGCATATGGCCCCGCGAATACAGGGTCTGAGAGTCATGCGAGGTTCTGACCATAGTTACGAGAACCCGTTCAACATTAAATTGCCTTAAAACTGAAGAAATTGGTTTCCATAGCAAATGTAATTATACTTAATTACTTATTCATTGAGATATTGTTAATTCAGCAAAAAAATTAACCGTAAAGAACACGATGAATTACTTACTCTCGGACCTTACACTACCATTCTAGAGCCTAACCAACGGATTGACACATAATGAGTAATACATGGCACTAACAGAATCAGTCAACTCATTTCAGGACCCCAGCAAAGCTAGCAGGTAATCAGATAGAAATAAAAATAACAATTATTAAAGGTAACATTAGACCATGAACTCAGAAAAAGCATAGAGTAACAGTAACACACAACAAAAATCGAAGTAATAAAGGAAGCTATGAGCTATGAGCTATCACATAAAGATTAAAGAACTAGTCAAACTCTCTCATAATCATTTTAGAAATTCAAATGGATCCGTGATACACCAATTCTTGTTAGCACCAAAGGAAAGTGTAGAGAGAAATGGTATACAAGTCACCTATTTGTGACTCAGAAATCAAGAGAACATCATGGACCACAGTGACTGTTCGGGTAGGGACTATCACTGAGACATCTTTGATCCCTTGAAGAGGCTTCAAAATTCTTTCAACCAGTGCTGCTTCTGTAGCACAGCACATTCCCAACACTTCAAAGCTGCTTCTCTTCATATTTTCAACCATTTTTCTTTCACTAGGCGTTTCAAAAGGAAGAACAAAGAACAAACAAGACATAAAACTTCCAAAACTGAAATAAAAGACAATAGTAGTTGGTGCCTTCCCTAGTAGTTGCTTCTCTTTAATTTTTTATTCTTCTGACTTTTAGAAATGCCAAAAGTAACGAGTAAACTCTGAAATTCATTTCAGAGAAATTCGGCGATGAATATATTTTGAACATTACAAAAATTATATCCTAATCTTTAAGAATTCTCAATATCAACATATCATTCATTTTCAAGTATTTTGTAGCTAATATGTAGAGAGACTTATTATCTACATTGATAGAATATCTGCAATTTCAATCTCAAGTACTCTCCTTTTTAAATAATAATAATAATAATAATCATTCATATGACGAAAATTATCCAAGCTAATTTAGGCCTTACTTTCTACACCCAAAAAAAAAATATATGCGACTACACCTAAAAAGGCCTTACTTTAAATAACTTTAATTTATTTCTCAAATTAAACGTCACCTGGTGATCAAATATAGACTTTTTTTAATGTTTGTCACATCAAAAGTTTAGTCTGACTTTAAAATTTATTTAAAACTTACTCCATAATATTACTTGTAAATTTAAGTTTACTGAACTTAAATCTTTGAAGAAATTAAGAAGTATATAATTTTAAGTCATTTTATTAAAAATTTAAAAATAATAGTAACAATATATTTTTGAGAAAAAAATATATAATCACACCAAATTATATATATATATATATATATATATATATATATATATATATATATATATATATAATTTGGTGTGATTATATATTTTTTTCTCAAAAATATATTAAAATTTTAATTTTTATACATTATCAATGTAAAAAATTTACATTGTCAATTAATTAAAAATCATCCTACATATAACTTTTAAAGTAATTACTATAAAAATCAAAAATATTATCATATATGACAATTTATTATTGCATGATAATATAAACAACTTTTACTTTATAAATACATTTAAATTCAATTCAATATTTAAATGGACACCTTCATTTCGTCTTCAGTATTATTTAAGTTTCAGTTATTATTTTAATAAGTCTGTAAGATAATTGCCCCAACTGTGCTTTTTTTTTTCATGCATTTTATAAGATAAGAAAGTAATGGCCGACTTCGTAGGGATAAAAAGATTTTTGTCTGACATTATTTTTAACTAGTATTTTAACATGTGTATTGCATAGAATAAATATTTATTTTATATAACTTACATTTATAATAAATAAATTCTTCTAAATATATAAATTATATTATAATTAAAATTCATAATAAATAAATATTTTTGAATATATAGATTATATTTTAAATTTATAATAAATAATTATTGTAATACAATGTTAATTTTTAATTATTGATATTTTTAAAAATATATATTGAAATACAATTTAGAACTAAAAATATTGAAATGATACATTGAAAGAGATAAGAGGTTAAAAAAATTCTTAAAAATACTCTCATAAAAAAATAATTACTAAAAACACTTTTATTAAAAAATAACAATTAATAATATTTTCATTCAAAATAACTATTTTAATCTATATATATATATATATATATATATATATATATATGGGATACGTAATTTCAATCTTTCAGCTGACCAAACAAATTATGACTCAACTGATCTGCTTAGATTATGTCAAGGTTAGTATTGTCGTATACGCTATCCATTTCTACTTTTAAATATTTCTGTCACTTTCAATGATGTATAGATGGCCTTTCCATGCCTCTACTGTCTTAATAACCATTTGACATTAGTCCAATAGGGTATAGTAACTCTAAAGATAAATGGATCAGAGTCATGGTCCTAATTAATTATTTTGTACCTCATAAAAATTGATTGTCCCATCTATTTTTAGAAAACAGAAATTAGTAAATATTAGCGCTTGCCCAGATAGAAATACTCTGATTGCAGAAACAAAACATAAGAGAAGTAGATGAAATTGTTGTAATGATCAGTAAAATATTTGCTAGTTTTTAACTTTTCTTCCCATTTTTTTGGGGCCATGTATTTGGTCTGCAGTACTTTGTTTAATGAACGAATAGTCTGTAGTATCTGAGAGGCATCAGAAGACCACATATATTTTTTGTGCCGTTCATTGCCTGCCCACAGAGATTAAGACGCTCCATTGGGCATGGGTCATGTCTTAATGTTTGTACATATCGGCATGGTCCATATAGGTCGCCATAAAACAATTATGAAAATGATCTACATCAAAGTTTGTCTTAGGATGAAAAGGAATTAAATAAAATAATGCTAATTTCTGATATTTAAATTGTCTAAAATAGTATAAAATAAAATTTGATAGAAGGAGATTTTATTTAATGTCTTTTTTCTTGTCTTTGGATAAACTACTTTTTTATTAGATATAACAACATACAAACAATGAAATAACTTTATTTTATTTTATTTTATCATACATTATTCCATTTTGTTACATTTTATTTCGGTTTCCATTAAACATCAACTCAAATCATTGGCTTCTTTTGTCTTGTACATGTAAGTCAGAAAGGTTTTTTCTCCTAATTTTCTAAAAGTGTTTAGGCCTTGACCATGTTTCTCAACCCAACTTAGGCCAAAGCACTTTTATTTGGTCTAACCATGCTCTTCAAACAAAAAGAGTGTCCCATCAATATCTAAAGTAAAACTTGGTGTTAGGACGTGTTCGAATAAATACTTGAAGTTGGCCACCCAACCCACACGTAATATATTTTTTAAAATTACCTTACTCTAATAGAATAATATTCATGTATTCATACTCTATTTGCCCATTAAGTATAGAAAAATTGACTTAGGTTTTTTCATCAATCTTTACTCCTTCTTTTCTCATTCATTTTCCCCTCTGTAACGGTGAAAATAGGTTAGACAACTAATTAGAACCTATGACCTGACCTACATAAGGCCTTGCCTGACTTGTTTATTAAAAAGTTTTGGTTTTTTAAAAAGTCTGTTTAGGTAAAAAGGCTTATTGAGCCTAATAGGTTTGCCTATTTATATATACATATATATAATATAATATTTTTACATTACATATTATGTTATATTATATATACATAATTATATATAATATATATACATAATACATATATTACACATAATAATATAAAAATATATATAATTATTGATAGGCCTTTTTAGGCCAATAGGTCTACTTAGGCCAATAAACCTACTAGCCTTTTATAGATCTTATAGCTAAATAGGCTTTTAAACATACTTATAAGCTAAGTCAAGCTTTTATACAAGTTCACATAAAGCTTTTAAAAAAGGCCTATGACAATTAAATGGACTAGGCTTAAGCTTTATATTTTTAACGAAAGCCAAACTCAGGCCTACCAAAGCCTAGCCTGACTTAACTTATTTCCACTCCTACCCCTTTTTACCAACATCACTAGACTTGGCACTTTACGTACTATTACTGTATGTTGGGTAAATTATTAATAAACCTTTAAGTTAGGACACTAGAGATGGTGATTACATTTGATAACACTTGACATTCTCTTGTTGAAATTAAGTTGAATATTCATCTACATTTCAAATTTATGTGACACGACTAATAGTACCTGGCTTTGCCATTATGTTATTTACAAAAATGTCTTAATTCATGTTAATATTATCATGTCTTGCTTAGATCTAATCTTAATTAGACTCATACAAAGTTATGTTTCTTTAAGTTTAGGAACAGATTCAAATCTAAAAATTTGGCCTAGTCAAAATTTGGCCTCATACACTAAGTGGCTGCTATAGTGGACAGGAACTGCCCTCTATAATGAGTGTGAATTTAGGAGGTAGTGTTTGAATAGTGACACTTCTATTGGAGATGCTGGTCAAAGTTCTTTGGGCATTTGGTTTTGGTAAGGATGACACTTATGGGCTATAGGGATCAACGGTTATTAAAGGTCAACACTTTTTTAAAGGGACATCATAATCTATTAATGGATGGAGAATAATGATGGTGCCTTCAAGGTTTGGAAATCATCAAGGAATTGGTCCAATTAATTGAGAAAGCTTAATTCAATTTGGATATCTAGGGCATTGTCATTGGAGGTTCTTGTGGGTCTGACCATTGCAAATTTATCATGATCTTTTTGTTTTCTGACTTTTGCTACATTTCTTTCAAATTGTATCCCAAACACTTGTCTGC
Source organism: Spatholobus suberectus (assembly GCA_004329165.1). Classification (NCBI taxonomy): domain Eukaryota; kingdom Viridiplantae; phylum Streptophyta; class Magnoliopsida; order Fabales; family Fabaceae; genus Spatholobus; species Spatholobus suberectus. The sequence continues at coordinate 33,305,529 of CM014729.1, read as the reverse complement.
CTCTAGCATAGCTTATGCTAAGGCTTTGTTTATCTGTTAATGAAATTCAATTAGCTTATAAAAAAAAAAAAAAAAAGATGAGAAACAAGCACAACCTATACTCAATCCATCCTACAAACATTCCCATAATACTGTTTGAACACTCTACACATATATAGTAGGCTACAAGTCCATTATGTTTAATTGTTGCATGAAAGTTAAAACATTGATTATAGTGAACTATATATTTGATTATTTTACTATTGGAGAAATTTGACACAAAGTAGGGATGTACCCATGTGAATATTGGTAAGATATTATAATACTCATCCCTAGACTCATATTTAAATTGGTAGCAACTTTAGCTTTCATCCTCGCAATCTTGGGTACCTAAAATACCTATACATGCATCTATAGCGAACTTGAAGAATGTTTTCATTGCGACAATGTAACTTAATTACAAAAGACAAAAGTGCTAAGTGGTATCAATAAGGAGTGAGAGTTTTCAATTTTGAGATAAAAAGAATACGTCAATAAGATGTGATTTGAGTTATGACACTGGAGTTATAAGGTTATAAATGTAATATTAATTACTGTCTAGTTTTAAATTTAATATATACAAGTATGGGGTGGTTAGGTGGCAAAGTACTCACACCTACACTAATTCTCTTAACCTTTTGTGAGTATTTAAATAAATCTTAGTACCTTGAATTAGTTCTTGACTTTTGATTGAGAAATACACTAAGTTTACCAAAAAAAAAAAAAAAGTATACATAGGAAAAAGAAGCATACTAATCTAGATTATTGTTATCTAACTTTAGCATTGGCATTGCCATACAAACTTATGAGCTATGATAACAAAAAGACAAATGTTAATTTGTGAAAGTCTTGAAACCACTACAATTAAAAAAATTATTTATTAACGAACAATTAAAAATTGTCAGGCGTTAGGATTACCTTCATTTACATAACCTTTGTCTAACAAAAACTAAATTGTCAGTGTAGACTTTGAAGGTCTACACTAGTATGATGTATTATATTAACATTTGATGTATTGAAAGTATAGATCAATATTTTATACTAATGAAATTGATTGCTAGTATAATATATTATATTGTTAATATAAGCTTATAATGTTTGTACTAACAAATTAATTTTTGTTTGAGAAAAATTATATTAATGAGGCTAATTCAATACTAAATCATTAGTAATTAAATAGCAATTTTTTTGGTAATGAGCATTACCTAACATGACTCATGAAATGAGAATACGTTGATCATTTATCATGTGCTAAGAGAAAGAAATGGTATAAACTTAACAAAAGAAAACAAAATAGAAAAAAAAAGTGAAACTCTCTTATTTAAAACATATTTCAGAGATTGACCATAAAAGTCTACCAAACTATGAGATTATTTCTGAATCACACAAAATCATATTTAACACACGGTTTTTTACTTTAACTTTACTTGTCTTTTGTTAACATAAAGGGAATATAAGAGTCCCATAATAAAAGGCCTTGAATCAAAGGCCCAAATCTCAGCAATACCACAATGCAAAATACATGAAAAACTTGCAGGCTAGTTGGAATGGCACAATTTAACAATAAATTTAAAACAACCCTTCCCTGTTATTACCTACTAGTGCCTCCACCCTAGAAAAGCGAATAGTGAGCGACCCTATGGTGCGGTGACTCCCTCAAGGGCTTTCTCCCTCCATGGGAGAGTTTTTCTACCTCTATGGGAGGGTTTCTTCTCCACTTTAGGTGAATTTTTCCCTTTTCATAAGAAGAGTTTATTATCCATTCCACCTCATTTCCTTCCTCATCACCACCCTTTATCCTCCTTTGCCGACCGCCTCCACCCCTACCTTCCTCTCCTCTTTTTACCGTCACTTATCTCTTCCTTTTTTTCTAACTTTTTAGTTTCTCTGTTTGCCTATGGAGCCCTCCTCTCTTTCTTTACTTCATTTCCATCACATTTCTCCGTTTAAGTGAACTTTGTTAAAGTCACTTATTGTAACTATACCCTAACAACTAGAGTTACATAGGCAACACTGCTCTACTCAGATCTCTTGCCTTTCTATAAGCTTTATCTCTTAGTTGTTGTGGGTTGTTTTTGAGTTGTCTTGGTTTGAGTTGTTGCTGGGCATATACCGATCCAGAAAGAATAACAAAGGAAAGAAAAAAAATGAAGAAAAGCCCATGGATTTATCAAGTTTTCCTTTTAATAGAAGGATGTGAGTACCAGATGTGTTTGTAGTTTTAAGATTGCTAATTTGTTTAGTTGAGTGTGCGTGCTTGTTTCGCTATTGTATATATGTTGTGCACTACTGTAATGTTCATCTTTTAGAATCAAGTGCTTTTGTAAGTGTTGTTGGACATTTTCATTGAATGATTTTTTTGACCAAAAACAATGCAATAAATTATACTTAAAAGATGAAGCTTAACACTTAACCCTGAAAAGATGAAGGAAAATAAATCCTTCCATCAAAGCTTCATAGATAAACAAATAGAAAAGAAAACCAACAAGTTTGAATTTCAAATTGAAATTCCAAACTATTATTTAGAAAAAAATCCATTAGAGATAAGTTTTTGTCTAATACGTGATAAGGGCAATGAGATGGGCAATGAGGTAGCTGCTTAAGGCTCCCCAATCATTTCAGGTTTTTAAAAATTTTGATATTCAAAAAAATATTTTTAATTTGAACTTTAATGTGATAATTTTTTATTATATTATTTGTAGTTAATTTGTTAAGAAGATTGTGTAATTTAAAAAGTTGAAATAGATTACCTCAGAAGTCTTATTACTATTTTATAAAATTATAAGCAATATTATTTTACATTTGCTTTGAACTCCAACGTTAACAAAGAAATATGTTGAAAGAACTTAAATTTCATAAAAATAGTATGATTTATAAAAAAAATTGATGAAAATGATAGGGAAGAGGTCACACATTTTGTTGAAGATTAATTCTTTTGATTCTTACAAAAAACAAATCTTTTGATTTTTATTACTTTGAAGAATAGTTCTTTTAATTTTTACAAAATAAATTTTAATAATTTCATAGCTTAAATATATTTTTAGTCCCTATAAAATGGATGAGTTTTGATTTTGGTCCTTGCAAAAAATTTTATTTGGTTTTTCATCCCTCAAAAATATAAAATTATTATTTTTGGTCTCTATTGTCATATGACACTTATTAACTGTTTAAATGTTTAACAAAAAGTCAAGTAACCATTTTAGGGGACACCTACTACTATCTGTGGTATCATGTCATCATGTGACATCTCTAAATTATTTTTAAGATTCTTAAAATAAATGTTATTTATCTATCTTAAAATAAATGTTAGTAGAGCTGTCCAAATGGGTTATGGCCCATGAGCCAACCCGACTTACCACGGGTTCGAGCCGAGTTGGATAGGTAAAATTTGGCTTGCCTGGCTTGTGGCTCACCTGGGTTGAACTCGTGGTGAGCCATGTTGGCTTACGGGTTGAGTTTTTTTTTTTTTTTAATATAGCTTACTATACTAACTTTGTAAATAATTAAAATAAGTAACATATAAATTCAATCATTTAATTCTATTCCAATCATAATAAAGGATAGTAGTATACTAACTTATCTTTTTATATATAGATATAGAATTAGAATGTGAACATAACTTTCCAAATCATTAATATATAAAAATTGTGATACACAATATAATAAACCTATTGATACTTTGGTTTTCATTAAGCACATCAAAATTTTTATCACCTTAATTTAATTTTTGTATATTTTTTTGATATTTTTTTTACTTATGTATTCTATTTTTTTATTTTTTATTTTTTTAATTTTAAGTGAGTCAACCCGTATAACCCACCAACTCATGGTGGGTTAAGCCAAGTTGAACATTTTTTGGCTTATCAAAAAGTGAGCCAGGTTGAGTTGGCCCACTTTTTGACCAACTCATGGTGAGCCAACCTAGGTGAGCCAAATTAGCTCACTTTGACAACTCTAAATGTTAGGGACCAAAAATAGAAATTTCAAATTTTTGAGAGATGAAAGTCAAATAAAAATATTTTATTGGGACTAAAACCAAAATTCACTAATTTTAAAGAGACAAAAAACAATGATTCAAAATTTGAGAAGGGTGAAAAACCAAAGAAAAAATTTACATGGACCAAAATCAAAACTCACTAATTTTATAAGGCTAAAAACATATTTAAGCCTAATTTCATCATTTGTTATATATTTACATATATTAATTTTATCACAGCCGATCCATTCCATAAAATTTTCATTGAATCATTATAATTGTGAACTTCATACTTAAAAATATACCACTTATGGAAATCACTCAACTAAACCTCAAAGTAACTTACTTTTGCATGTACCTTAGTTATAACTCATGGTTAAAGGAGGGGATCAATTTTCATTACAACTTCTTGGATCAAACCCACCAATACTCTCATATGGCCACCGGAAATAGCATTGAAAATCTTTAGACTTATTTAGCTTTTAAGAAAACATATTCTGCTTTTATTTTTTATTTTACTATAATAATTATTAATTATAAAAATATTACATTGTTACTTTAGTTCTTGTTTTAAAAGAATTATACATAAAATATAAAATAATAAAATATTATTTTCAAAACTTCTAATATAAGCCTTTAAAAATTTAAAATAAAATAAAAATATTGTTATTAATGATCTACATTCCTTTCAGTATATTAATATGTCCGATATGAAATCTTGGCTTCCATGCCTGATATCGGTCTCGAATTGCGCGATAGTGTTCTAATATTAATTATTTACTTTGTATTACTTTCCTTCTCTTGGATATGAAGTCTTTTATTTAGAATTGCCACTTGGAGCAACAGTTAACATCACGAATATAATTCTGTTATTTGCATGCAAGGGGGTGTTAATAATACATTTTTTAATTTTTTTTACAAATGACAGCATCAAGGTTTGAACCTAGACCTTGTACAAACTATTCAAATCTTTCATTGTTAGGCCGATTTTAGTAGGTTTGTTAATAATATATTATTTAACATATATATAGTCTTTATTGGTTAAAATTAATTAGAACCTATAAAAATATAAGTGAAGCTCATTAAATCAGAAGTAAGATTCACAAATATTAATTAATAATGGAGAGTGTATTTAAAAGTGTATTAACATTTAAAGATGATCAAATTACTGATCCAACCAAAAAAAAATGATCAAATTACCGTTTGGAAACTATATTGGTTTCTCAAACCACAAATTCATTTTAAAATATTCTTAGGACTGTGACCAAATACAACGTACCTAAGAAATTCTATAACCCAAAACGTAACCACTATTTTAACAGATGCAGGGTTCAACTTTCCGAGCATGTTATTATATTCTCGTCACTTATTTTAAGACCTTGAGATGTGATCGTAAAACGAAGTGATTTAGCAGACAATAGTTTTTATTTAATGTCCTTTCTAAAGAAAACATACCGTTCATCCAGTATCACCATAAAATGAATCAAAAAAGTATCAGCTACCATAAAGTATTCAGTAATCTAATCAATCACTCACTTAAACAATACTATTTATCTTCGTTTGCATCATTATTACCTCCTAGTCTTTTCTAAGTTAAACATCCTTCAGTTCAATACTATAATTATTTAAACCAAACATGAAAGGTATACGTTATCAATTTGTTTAAGATTATCCTACTTCCTAAACAACTTAGAGACCTGTTTGGGGCAAGTTCAACCACCACATATTATGTATGTAACATTTTATTAATCAAATCCACCTTGAAACAATATCTTTGCTGTCCAAAATATCTCTCAATTACAACCAAACGTGTAAATCATCTAGCACAAAGTTGTTTCAGCTTAAACAATGATTTCGAGTTTAAGCACTAAATATGCAACTGCATTAAATACTTGAAAAAAAAAAGCTTTGTTGTTCATGATGATTCTACTTGACTCGAATAGGATTATCTCTCGTAAAGGATACACATGATTTGTTCCAAAAAAAAAAAAAAGTCTACTGGTTCAACTACTGCGACTCCTTTATTGTTATTATTATTTGAATATAAATATACGTAATGAATTGTCAGAAAATTAAGTTTCATAACATTTTCTTCTTTTACCCCATACTAAACGCTGTGGTATTGTTATGATCCATTTGTTTAAATTTTTCAAAAACAATTAAATATATAAAAATATAATTTAAATTTTAAAGAATTTATGAAAATTAAAAAATATTTTTATTACAATTATAAAAATATTTTTCAGCGGTCTAAATGAATATACTAATTTTTTAAAACTATTTTCTAAAATAATTTTTTTTGATAAAAAACTTAAGCAAACGAATTCTTAATCTGACTGTAAAGTAGAAGAGATTATATTTATATTTTTTCACAAAAATAATATGCAATAATTTATATTTATAAGCTCCTGAAAATTATTGAAGCACCTAATTAGTTGCTTCTATAAATATACCGAACCATGTTATCAAATAATATATATATATATATATATATATCTCGAACCATTATAATTTTATAACAGAATCTTTGTTCCTGAGTGTGCTATAATTTATACCTTGTATGCATTTTGTCGACATTGGACCGGTTTAATTTATTGGATATTTATTATCTTTTTTTTTATAAGATGGATATTTATTATCTTTTGTCGTTTAACAGTGATGTGATGCATTGGGCCACTACGTAACCTTTCATGAGCTTCCAGCTGTGAGCTTAAGTACATAGGGACTCAAACTAAATTAATATATTCTTTTTACTTGTTTTTATTTATCTTTTTTTTTAAATTAATCTTATTTATTTAACAATTAAAATTTTAAGATAATATAATTATTATCTTTTTAATTATGTTTTACTTTTATTAAATTTTAAATATTTTGACACTTATCATAAATGAGAAAAAATAGTAAAATTTATATTAAGAAATTAAAAAGATTAAGTTTAACTCATTCTTAAAAATCAGCTCAAAGAAGGATGATTACTTAAGTCTTATAAAGAATATTCTAACCAAACACCACAGAATTCTCGTTATTATAGTGAATTATTTACAGTGGGTCACAAGGTTGTTGATCATCATTTTTTGAAATTATAGAGGGCTTAGTCCTCGATAAATATAAATTACAAAATTTTAGTTAATTTTATGTTGTGTATAGACATTACAAAAGGTCAAACTATCGATAATTACCAAGGGTTAAGCCCCCATCCACTGTAATTTATAGGGACTTTAACCTTCAGTAATTTATGGTCGGCTTAGCTCTCGACAATGAGATCACAATATTTATAATAAATTATATAAATTATTTTACATATTATATATATATATATATGCGTGTGTGTATGTATTATCGATAGCCTAGTGTACTTTAATTCTATGAATAATTAGTTTTCAAATTTTTAGACATATGAAATAGAATGCGGATATTAGGGATGGCAAAAAAGTTTATACCCATTATTACCCACAAATAAAACTTAAAACAAATTGAATTTTGATTGCTAAATGAATATCCACAAATAAAATAAATAAATTTTTTTCTCTATTTCCTTATAAGTGGAACGAAGTGAGTAGTAAGGTACTAATATTTGTGAATACCTATTATGTGAAGTTATATATATATATATATATATATATATAGGACACACAAACTATAAAAAATATAATTACAACTCTACATTTTTCCCATTCATTCCTCTTATATTTCATGTACAACCACTATCTCTTTCTCTCTCTCTCTCTCTCTCCCTCTCTTTTATATTGAATATCTTACATTGATTAATGATATGATCAAAATAATGTATATAAGTGAGGGACAAACTTTATTTCTAGAGTTCGTTTTTAGTGTTGAGTTAACTAAGGCCAATTTCAAATTCTAAGATGCTATCGTTGTCTATCCTAGTACAATCTCTTGGGTCTATTAGGTCACCTGTTATCAGGTCATTATCAGACTAGCCACAAATATTCAATCCTACAAACTTTATACTTAAGATGTTTAGTCCTCGATATGAATATGGGCAAAATAGTACATATAAGTGGAGGATAATTCTTACCTCCTCAATATAAATATGATCAAAATAGTATATACAAGTGGAAGATAATTCTTACCTCTTTAATATCAATATAACTAAAATAATATATATAAGTAGAGGACAATTCTTTCTTCTTGAACTAGCTTTCAAGATTGAGTTAAGGCCAAACTCAAACTCTAATATTTTAAGCAATGTGAAAATATCTTTATTAATGTAATTATTGCTAAGGCATGCACTTAAAACATGGAGACCCTTAAATTGAAGCTGCTTTATCTTTGTGATATTTCCCTATAATATTTCACAGTGGTTAAAAATAATAACCCAAACACACGATTGGTAAGATCGAATAATATTGAAAACAAAATAGGTTTGACTTTTGTTGTTGAATTTTTATTGATAAAATTAATTATATATAAATAACATCGTCCTGAGCATCATTACAACTCACGAGATATACCTTGAGTGTAGAACAAGTCAAACTCTTCCTCCCACTCCCAAAATAAACTTGTTTGTCTAATCCCAAAAAAAAAAAAAAAAAAAACTTGAATACGTTAGGAATTGCAGGTGGCTGGGCCAGTCAACATATGGATTACTGCCCATACACTATTATATCAAAACTTGAAGGTTGAGTTGTATATTTATTGGCGTGCTCTTCTCCACCTTTATTGTATGGTACATGTTGGGTGTAGAGAAATTATAATTGTAGATTATGCTTGTATAATTTTTTTTATAATAAAGAGATATAGTAAAAGGAAAAAATAATATAAGATAAAATAATTGATGTGACAGAAAAAAGAAAATAAATTCTAAGAAAGAATTATAAAAATATATTGTATAAAGAAGAGTATTAACAACATATTGTCTAACACACTTTTTTCAATACACTTGCTACCATTAGTTAAAATTTATTAAAAATTATAAAATTATCAGTGAGACTCATTAAATAAGAAGTAGAGACCACTAAAATTTGGGATTTCAATAAATTTCAGTCAATGATAAATAATGTGTTCAAAAGAGTGTGTTAGAAAATGTGTTCCTTATTATTGTAAAAAAAATATAATTTTACAATGTATTGAATATAAGAACTTGTTGGATAATAAATTCAACATTTTAACAATTATTTTTATCTTTTTGGTTAAATTACATCATTGTTATTTCTCTATGATATATCTTGCGCTAGTAATCATACTTTAATTTTATAAATTTTGTGGCACTCCTACCCATGCGTACAACAAGTATTATGCCCCTATCCGCGCAAACTAAAAAATATCATGGAACCCAATTATCTGTGTTTTGTTTCACATTACTAGGTTGATTTTCAGTGAATTATCACTGCATGGAAACGACCTTGCTATGTCATTTTCGTCTGTGTCTAAACTTTTTCTCGTTTGTATAATTGTCTTATTATATTAACAAGGCAAAACGTGTAGGGTCAAAATTAAGCCATGAGTTGCCGAAGTCATCGAGTTCAATTTTTATAAACATTTCACATCCACAAAAATACAAAAAAGAAACACTATGTTGTATAGGTTGATTAAACAGGAATAGAACAGCCCCAAGAGGCTTATCTGCACCTTTATATTTATGTAACAACATGTATATGTACAGGTAGTTGAAAGTTGTACCTAACTCCTTTACCCTAAGTACGTACTTCCAACAGAGTCAGGTAGAGACCTTGAAAAGGAACTGTCATATGCATATTCCAGATCCTCAAAACCACAGAATTCCTCCTCTTGCTCTTCTTCCTCTGGCATTTCCCACTTCCCTTTATCCATCTCCCACTCCTCCATTACCTCCAATACCTGTCATAAAAAGAAGAAATTAATTAAACCATTAAAATATTATCAAGGCTTAAATATATTTTTAGTCTTTTATTTTTTTATTAAAATTTATTTTAGTCCTTTATTTTTGAAAAAATTCATTTTGGTATTTTAATTTTCAAATTTTAGTCAATGTTGTCCTTTTGTTAATAATGATCATTTTCGATTTTGAGACACAATTTTAAATCTTTTTTTGATCGATTCAAGACCTGAAACTTATCTTATAAGATTCACCTACATGACAACTATAAAACCGAACTAACTTTCGAACCAAAAAGGGTCATAAATATAGTGAAAAACATGTGAAAAGTGAGTTCCACGAATTACTGGAAAATTGAAAAATCTAATATTAGATTCATTTTTGGTTGCTTGTAGGACTTACTTTTCACGCATTTTTTACCATATTTATAACCCTTTTTGGTTCAAACATCAGTTGGGTTTCATAATTTTCATGTAGGTGAATCTAATGACACAAGTTTCAGGTCTTGAATTGATCAAAAAAGGTTTAAAATCGTGTTTCAAAATTGAAAACAATAACTGTTAATGAAAAGACAACATTGACTCATATTGAGAGTTAAAAAACCAAAATGAATCTTTTAAAAGATAAAGAGTCAAAACAAATTTTAGTAAAAAGATAAATAATCAAAAGTATTTATCAACTAGGAGAAACTGTATCTATATAAACTGTACATTCAAGTCAATATATCAGATGAATAAGTAAAGACCTCTTAATTTGTTTCTTATAGGATTTCCAGAACTGTAACCACATTGTATAATTTTACCTGAATTAATACCCAGATCAAATTTCAGATTGTCATATTATCTCTACTTTATTAGCATAATGGTTAATGTTAGGGAGGACAGAACCTCAACTGAGCAATCAATTTGCATGGGTCAAGAAAAGCATAAATAAAAATAGGCTGCCAATAACAATTGAAAACTTGTAATGAATTCAAGTTCTTCATCATATATATATCTGACTACTAGAGTATGGTCATCAAAGGAAGCATTTTTCAGAAAGATTCCATCACTGCCAAAAGAAATTTTTCATTTAGAATTTAGTAAACACTAAACGAAAACTAAATTCTTAATATGTTTAGTCACAAAGTTATTTCCCCGAAATTAATACACAATAGTAAGCTGCTATGTAATGCAGTTTTCTGTTTTCTTTTGCTCCGAAGTTTTAAAACTTCACAGTTTTGCAGAATGGCGCTTTAGGAGTCTAGCATAAATAAATTTCGCTGTACAAATGGGATTAAAAAAATAAGAAAAACGAAGGGGACCAGTTGCAGACGCGGACTATTCTACCTACCAATAGTATACAATTATATAATTTTATAAAACATTAAATAGTGTTACTTATGCAATGCCGCGGTGGTTATACCAGTTATATATTATCCTAGTCTTTTTTTTTTTTTTTGGTACATAGTTATTATTATCCTAGTCTGATGACCAAATCAAAGTTAGTAATTAGTTTCAAGTTTCAACAGAAAAAAAAAAAGAAAAAAGTAGACGATTACTAGTTTTTCAGACATCAAGTTATTCTCTCATTCATAAGAGTAATTAAAAAAAGAAATCAATATTAAAATGTAATCAGCCCTAGCCACTATCAATTGTCACATAAATAATGTTGAACTTGAGAATCGGGGCTAAATCTCTCTATTTACTTGGGGCTATTCTTTACGGCAAAAGACGTAAAAAATCCAAGTCCAACCAAACAAATAAATAATTTAATAGAATAAATTAATAGTATAAATATATATATTACTGTCACCCAATTATAATTATCGACTTTTGTAATAGTTATTTTAAAAATTATAAATTAGTTGATGATATAATTTTTTTTATATGGATAATATATTAAAATTAAACTCATAGATAAATATAAAGTAATACCAAAGTTGAGCAACAAATGCATTTGAGCTACCTCGCTCATGGTAGGTCGCCAAGTTGCAGATGCCCGAATGCACAGGGAGGCAGCAAAGGCTAGTCTATTAAACTGTGTCCCATCATACGCCCCTTCAAGCCTTGGATCTACCACCTTTTCTATCTCCCCTTTGGTTAGTATTGGTTTAGCCTGTGAAGTCATAACACATAGTTATTTGCCCCAAAATAAAGAGAAATGGTAGCATGACATTATTTTGATCATATTCTATATTAGTTGAAATTTATTGAAAATCACAAATTTTTTAAATCTCACTTTTAATTGAACAAGTCTTTTTATTTTATTTTATAGTTTTTAATAAATTTTAACTAATAATAGATTGTGTGTTTTTTTTCTTTTTTTGTGACTTAATAGAGTGTGTGTTTCCTCTTAAATAAACTAATCAATGTAACACTAAAGTCACCATTAGTCTAGCCTAAATCTAGAACAGATGACCAAATGTGAAATTTCCCATGAAACACTCCAAGTTCTGGAAATAACAAACTTTTCAACATCAAGGGTGGGGGAAACTACCCAGCAGTGCAAGCTTTGGTGAGACCCATCCACTGGTTTCCTCCCAGAGATGACTTCAAGCAAGAACACACCAAAGGCAAATACATCTGTCTTCTCATCCACAACTCCATGCATGTAGTACTCGGGTGCCAAATGCCTACAAAAAACAACACATTCCCATTTAAAAACCACGTTTTGACTTCAATATACTACGACATTGATACGATAGCAATCACTGAAGGGAAATAGAAAAGAAAGGTACCCAAATGTCCCTTCTATTGGGGCTATTGAATGGTGAGTCCACTGAGATGGAAGCCACCTTGCTAGTCCAAAATCGGATATCTAACACAATCAATTAACAAAAAGAAAACCCATCAAAATCACTATCGTTGAGGCACAGATTCAACTAATACACACAAGTAGAGTACAAATTAAAGAACCTTGGGTTCAAAATCTGCCGTCAACAAAATGTTTGAGGCCTTGATGTCCCTATGAATTATCCTCCTCTCGCATCCTTTGTGCAAGTAGTGAAGGCCACGTGCAGTCCCAAGAACTATCTTATACCTTGTCTTCCAATCCAAAGGAGGCAACTTCTCATCTACAAGGAACATTCACACACTATTTATTAAGACCCTTTTTTTTTTTTCTTCAAAACCAATACTACAAAACAAATTTCGCAGCCCAAATTCAATTCATATATATATATTTATTATTTTTGTTGATGTTGGTTTCAGTACCGTGAATAAGAGAAGCAACAGAACCAACGGTGGATAGCTCAAAAACGAGGTAAAGTCCATTGTCAATACAACACCCCAGAAGAGGCAACACGTTGGAATGGCGCACGTGACCGATTGTGCCAATCTCCATCAGAAACTCCTTCTCCTTCCTCTCATCCCTTGAATTTCTCGTGAGCCTCTTCACTGCAATTTCCTCACCACCACTCAACCTTCCCTTATAAACCTCTGCATACCCTCCTTTCCCAACCAAATTCTCTACACAACAAGAAAAAAAAAAAGGTCATAAACAAAGAAACTTGCTATGTCAAACAAAACAAACAAAAAAGATAGACTGAGACCAAGGTTTTAAAAAACGATTCTGCAACATGAAACTTTTTGGAGTTTTCGTGACTGAAACATGATTACACATGTCTGTAATTTTCCGCGATATCAAATATTTCTATGAAATTGCAATTGCGACTGCAATTTAAAACCTTGAGCGAGTCTGACTCCAAGTACCTGAGCTAAAGCCATTGGTGGCATCAAATAACTCTTCATAAGAGAAGCATTTCCAAGAGGGTCTTGGAGGGTGCTCTTCATATGAAGGAACCGCCAACCCCACATCGCTTTCTTCCCCAAACCCGCGTTTTCCTAACGAGAAGAGCCTCTTTAAGCTGCTGCTCCGAATATACTTCATTGCAATATAAATACCAAACAGGGGACTCTGTTTTCGTGCGGAGCAGAAACAGAGAACACAACTTTATTTATTTTTATTTTTTTTCAGACGTGACAGAAAACAGAGAGAGTGGGGTGTGTTTATGTTTTCTCAGTGTGTGTCGCAAAGGGACATAGAGACACGGAGGGTTTTAAGAGGGAAGAGAGAGTCAAAGGGATGTTTGTTTGACAGTAAGATTGGTTGAGAGCATGAAAATGTCCGTATAGGATAGGATAACTGCGTTGCATGTGTACTTTGGGGTTCGTTAGCTACAATTAAATGCTCTGTCTAGTATAAACAAGGAATGACAGTGCCTTCTTTAAAGACATAAATGGCAACAGAAGCTAACAGAGCTGACACATTAAAGAACCAGACAAAATATTTCTATCCCCCAACAAAAACAATTGCTATAAACTATAAAGTATAGCGTATTCTTAAAAAATCAAAAATAATTTTTTTTCATAGAAAACACTATCGATTATTAATGAACTTTTATCATGATTTTTAACATATTTTAACTGTAACCTTTAATAAAATATTTCTATTTATTAATTTATTTACTAGTTTTTTTAGACATTAGTTAATGAGAAAGAAAATTAACAAAAAAAAAATTCTTGTTTACCCTAATGATATTAGACTAACCTTTTTTTTTATGATTCTTCTTTTAATCCATAAATTGAAAAAACTACCTTTTTATTAAAGGCTTAAATATGTTTTTAGTCTCTCAAATTTGGGGTAAATTTCTTTTTGGTCTCCCAAATTTAAAATTAATTTTTTTAGTCCCTGTAACTTGAAAAAAAAAAAACATGTTTTAGTCCTTTTACCCAAATGCAATTAATAAATCTATCACGCAAAACTCACATTCTAGTGTCTCTATTAGTAAAAATATCACACCAAACTCAACTAATGCTGTACAACTGACTCAATATACCCTATCAATGATGTTGTAGGTGGTTCTGTAAGACTAAAACAAACTTTTTTTCAAATTAGAGGGACTCAAAAGATTAATTTTAAAGATAGGAAATCAAAAACAAACTTATTCCAAATTTAAAAGACTAAAAATATATTTAAGCCATTATTTAAAAAGAATCTCTCTCACAATTAAATAATAACATTCTCCCTTAATTTTTTTTCTTAAATATCATTTTATAATTAGAGGAATAAGGACTTATAAAAAAAACGATGAGACAGTTAGTTGATTTGATTGTTATAATATCATAGTTTTTAATTAACTTGTGTTATCATGGGTACGATTAAAGAAAAAATAATATTTGTTACTCGTCTTATTTACTTAAACAAAAAGTATTAGATATTTTGAAATTTTTATGATATGAAATACTTAAATAAATGAATTTTATTATAAATACACATGTCTATGTAAACTATGTTAAAATTTTACATATCTCTAAATAAAATACTTTTGTTACATCTGTTGCAACTGGGTCGCGGCGCTTATTAATTAAGTTTCTACAATGTTAGTAAAAATTTTCAGCAGTCGGTTGCACTTGTTCAGACTTCAGATTCCATTAGGGAATAATGATGAGCCTACTTTCCTGTTTGCTTCTATTTAAGGATAAAGTTTCATTTATTGCTTAATTATTAAAAGCTAGTCTGACACTGCGAACACAAATTTTTGTCTCATAATTTATGGTTACATGGCTTAGTATAATGATTTAAGAATATAAATAAATTTCTCCAACTTAAGAGGATTTGAATTAGGTAAAATTTCTGATTGGAGAGCCATGTTATGACAAATATAGTAATAAAGTTGTTAACTATACCAATTGAGCTTTGCTCAATAGTAATCTGAGTCCCCACTAAAAAAGTGAGAGGTTGTTATTCCATTAGTCCTTCAATTAGTGGTGTAATTTGCTTACCTTTAATACGTAGTTCTTTATATCTTTTTCTTTTTTTCTCCTTTGTGCGTATTAACTTCAAATTTCAAAATTTCAGATCCATGTTTTTGAGAATGAAAGGGAACTTTAATTTGGAGGGAAACTTCATTTACGTATCAAATTCTGGGCTAGCTAGCTAGTATCGTGTTAGTATGTATAATTAACTACGTCCTAGTTAAGAGAATGGCTTTGGTAAACTATTTCATATTTATGATGAGAAACGGGCTCAACTGAGAAAAATTGGTCTTGTATTATGGCTGAATTATTTTCATATGAAAGAATAACTAGCTTCATCTGAAAATCAACATATTGCTACACCACCCATTTTACAAAATGTTTCTGAATATAGGATAACATATACAAAGGATTAAGGTAGTTGAAATGAAATTCCTATTGTGATGCGACTTATTGAATTTACTCTATTTTTATATTAGTTTATTTATAATTAAAATTGGCGTATAATTGAAACTTTATTGAGTAAAGTTTTGAAAAAAGTTATTAATTTGGTAAATCTAAGCATGTTATTAATTAGTTGAAAAGAGTACTTAAAAATTCAATTTAAATTTGCAAGATTTAAGTATTGATAATTATTTTTCTATATAACTCTACATTTATATATATTACCTAAAAGTGAAAAGAAAATTTCATATACTTATCATGATAATAGTTTCTTATGTAAATTTTTAAAATGAGTAAGTAAAGATATGTTTTCTTGTTTAATTTAAAGTTCACTGTAAACCTAATTTAGTAGAATTTGATGATGAATATTCTCTCACTTGTCTACTCTAAAAATAGAATAATACTTATAAACACCTTTAAAGTACCAACATGGTATGATATATGGTTGCAAATAACTATGACTTTTAAGTATGTGGTCAGGAGTTCGGTCCTCAAGTTTGTGCATATAAAAGAACATTGGTTGAGGAATATCAACCTCTTAACGAGGATTAATCTTTGATTCTCGGCTTGGAGTATACTCCAAGTTCTCCCAAAACAAACCCTTAAAGTACTCGCAACAACAAGCTAGAGGAGAAAAGTTTTCAATGTTTTAGGTTATCCATACAAAATCTACTTAAGTATTATAAATTATAATATACAACTTGAAGAGTTAAACTCTCATTTTTTTTTTCATTAGACATTCTCAATATTCTTTCTCTTTTCTCCTTTAAAGGTGCATTTCATTGATTATTCTGTTAATAGTCAAAAAATTTCTCTCGCAACCATCTCAATATATTCTCTTTCTGTCTTTATCTATATATTTAATCTCTTTAATTGACTATTTGTTTTGATCCACTCTCTTTTATATTTATCTCTAAATTAATTTTTAATAGTTATATTTTTAAAAGAAATTATCAATAATTAAAAATGACCTTATATCACAATTTAAATTATTCATTATAAATTCAAAATATAATTTATATATTTAAAAATATTTATTTATTGTGAATTTTAACTATAATATATATTTAAAAATATTTAATTATATAAAAATAAATATTTATCATATATAATGTACAAACTTAAATATTTGTTAATTTAAAATACAAACAAATGATTCTCTTTATAAACTCTTATATATAGAAAAATTTGGGAGGACTAAATTCCAATAACTATCAATCGTCTTCAGGCACTAGTCAAAAAAAAATAAAAATTAATAAAAGTAAAATATATATTATTTTAAAGACATAAATGTTATTTTAAAAATATGAGAATTTGGTGTCTTTCTAGTAAGTAATGGAAGTCATCGTCCCTACTGTCATAAAATAATGAGTTAATTTGTTTTTGGTCCTCCAAAAATATGATAGAATTAATTTTAGTCCCCAAAAAAAAATTTCTTAAATAAAGTCCCTCAAATATTAAAAATACCCTAATTAGATCCTTATGCTAAATTCTATTTAACTTTTCAGTCAAATGATGGTCACATCAGCGTCACAGTTACTATTAATTTGCTGATGTGACCATCTATGTAAACTGTTATGTCCAGGTCAGATTAGTAAAATACTATTTAAATAAAATTATTATATGTTTAATCTTAAATTACATATTTTTTTAACCCTAAAGCAAAAGTAATTACACGATTTTTTATTAAAAATTATCACTGGACACTTTAGGTAATAAAATACTTTACTTGGAAGTTAATGTAGACATCATTTAACAAAAAAGTTAAATAAAGTTTACACATGGATCTAATTAGGGTATTTTTAATATTTGAGGAACTTTAATCAAGGAAAGAAATTTCTAAGGACTAAAACCAATTCTGTCATATTTTTGAAAAATCAAAAACATATTTAACCCTAAAATAATTAAGAGCACCTGGCTCTACCGATTCACAAGGACTCGATTCTATGTCTTAATTTTTTAATGTGTAATTAATTATTTTAAATATTTTTTAATATATAATTATCAATTTAATAAATATTTTGAATAAAAAAGTTTTGGTTTTACTTGTTTAATTAAAATTAACCTTTAAGATTGTTATTAACAAAACGAATTCATTAAATATTTGAGAAAATGTCAGTAACACACTTTTTAACACATTATTTTAAACATACTTTCTATTATTGGTTAAAGTTTATTGAAAATAACAAATTTTTGTGGGTCTCACTTTTTATTTAATGAGTCTCTTTTGATTTTGTAATTTTTATTAAATTTTAACCAATAGAACGTAGAATATGTGTTAAAAAGTGTGTTACTAGCACTCCTCTGAAATACTTTTAACTCACTTTTATGTTCACACTTTTAAAATATTTGTTAAAAAAAATCTTAAATATAATCTCTTTAAGAAATGTTTTTTTAAAATTCTTATTTATTCTAAAAAAATGTCATTTATTTTTTGTTTTGATATATTAACTATTAGTCATTGGATTAACTTCAGTTGGTATAATTTAGGTTGAACAAAAATTAAACTATTGACATAAATATTATAAGTCTATATGAATAATACGATGTTGTGGATGGAAAAAATGTAGTAAAGAGAGGAGACCTCGTTAAAGGTGGCTCAGCTAGGTTCCTTGACAGTATTAGTTATCGACAAAGTTGACGGATATTTTGCACCAATAACTTGGTTATCCAAATAATAATAATAATAATAATAATAATAATAATAATAATAATACGATGCATTATATTAACAAATAATCCAGTTAAAATAAAATAGTAATATATATTATTAATACATCAAATGTTAGTATATATAATATAATATATTATTAGTGTGAACTAACAATATTTATACTAAAAAGTTAATTTTTATTAAATAAAAAGTACACATATGAAGACTATTATAATGCCTAACATATTTTTTGTCAGCACATGCATAACATTTTTATAGTGTTATATTATAATTATGAAACACATGTTGCTTCGATCTTTTGCTATAAAATTGGGAGTTAAAATCAGGATGTTTTTCAAAAGTTGACAAGTGTATATTTGGCTTTTCAGAAGATTTTTGGTTTGCGAGGCTGGAATACTTGAATGCCGAGTATGAAACGGTTCCATGTGCCTCAGTCCAGATTTAGTTGGAACCTTAAACGCATATGACAAACAGAAAACCAAACCAATAATGCTGAATGAATAAGCTGTACCCTATTTTTTTGTAGTGGATATTATATCATCTTCGTGGAGGAGTGAAAGATAGACACTATTAAAAGGGAAAACACTGAAAAGAAACATAAAATAGTACGGCTAGAAGAAACTAATCCATTATGTGTCTTTGAACGGTGGATGAACAAAGACCTAACTCTTCATAAAAGTGTTGAAATTTTATATTCTAATAATTAATGTGGGCTAATATTATAAGACAATTATATTAGCTATTTATCATTAGTGGACTTTATTTTATGTAATCAAATTAAGTGAGCCCATTAGACTTTTAAATAAGATGATATGGGCTTAAATGACTAGATGTCAATGTTGGCTCATTAGGAAATAATGGGAACCCTATGAGGTTAACACATTATAAGAAGGCTATGGTCCCTAATACACCGAAACAAAAACTCATACTCCCTTCTCCCTATCTGAAGAGAGGCTAAGGTCCCATCGGGAATTTAAGAGATTCGGTTGAGGAAGAACCATAAAGCCACCGGCTCTCTTTGTTCGTATTCATGATAAGTTACCTTGAAGATTCTGTGAAGAACGCTTAGATTAGAAACCGATTATGGATCTAGGTATTTATTTTATTCTTAATAATCCAGCATGTTGTAGATCCTGTGTGAGCAAGAACGGGTTGTTCTTGATATATGTATGCTTTTGTAATTATTTGCTTCCGCCTAAAGTTTTCTTGATGTAAAGACTAAATAAAACATGTCTTTAAAGAATTATTTCTAACAAAAAGTAGTTAAGTAAAACACTTCGCGTGCTTTGGGGCGAGCGACAAAATAAAAAACCTCCACTGTTATAGAAAAATCGAAGTTGATCTCACATAACCAAACATAAAAATAAATAAATAAATAACTGCTAGCAAACATAAACACCCAATAAAGATGTTCAATGTAATCAATTCTTGGTTATATATTCGGTACAGTCTATGATCTATATAATTTATTCATTGCAAGCACTTAGAAAGATGTTATCATCCGTTTATCATTAGCACCAAGAAAAGTCTTGTGGTAATAAAACAAAATAGTTGATCGCATCAGTTGGGATAATCTCTCTCTAATAATGTGATATTA
Organism: Spatholobus suberectus; assembly: GCA_004329165.1. Lineage (NCBI taxonomy): Eukaryota > Viridiplantae > Streptophyta > Magnoliopsida > Fabales > Fabaceae > Spatholobus > Spatholobus suberectus. Next base: position 33,285,264 of record CM014729.1, on the reverse strand, counting down.
TACTTTGTTATATAATTGTAAAACTAATTAATAATTCGAACTTTGAACTTCTTATAGTTAAATTTTTTTATTTGTAATAATAGACGGATAGAGAACCAATGATCACTTTCGATGCCTGATGATGATTTGGTGGTTTTGGTGAATAGTGTATTAATAAACACATCTTCTAGTTAATAAAGTCACGATACCATAATCTTTTGTCCCGATGCAGTTATAAGCAAGTCATTGAGACAAGTGGAAGCACCTAAAGGCTTGAACATGCTCAAAAGGCTAAAAGTTCTCACATCATTAATCATCATCATAATACATTTTATAATGATAGCCCCCCTCTCTGTTTTCTAATTTCATGGCAGAAATGGTGGGTTATACCTTTCCAATATGGTGTAGGACTTAAGTACAGGAGAACAGCCCAACCCAAAAGACTAGTCCATTAGATGAGAGAGTGTCTTAACTTAAATATCACATTAAGCTTTTAATTCCACTCAATGTGAGATTCCTAACACATGCATATATCTAAAACCCACTATTATTTCGGCTTTTGGTTTCTTCTTTGAAATTTCATGTTATTCACATATCGACTATAAATCACATTGTTCTGTATATGTTATATTATTCAGTTCATGCGTGTTCCATCCAATTATTGCATAAGACGAAAATGATAGTAACAATCTTCTTGTTACAAAGTGATTTTGAAAGCTTACGATAAGAAGCTAAGTATCTATCAGTTCGAGGTAAAGAAAGTTGTTGAATAAGATGTAACTTAATTTTCTAAAGCGGTGGGAAATCAAGACTTTTTCTTCTAATGAAATCCTACTCTGTATCTTTTTCATTTTTTAAATGTCCAGGGGTGTTCACAATTTTTGAAGTTTTTTTTCAGATTTCTCGTAGTTTCATTTCCATCCTCGTACTTGAAAGACATGATAATTAATAGAATAAAATATTTGAAATCAAATTATAGAACATGATTTGCATATCAAATATCAATCAGTCATATATATTTGATTTGAATTCAATGTGTAGTCACGAGCTGAAACTATACTACTTTTGAAATACAGCAAGACTTTTTTACGGGATGAGGCATATTAGACAATAAAACAAGACCATATAGTCTAGGAAATTGGTAAAGAATGTCACTTTCAACCCAACTAAAGTTCCTTAATTAGCTGGGAAAACATGTACAATGTCTTCCATGAAAATTGAAACTGTTCTGCATGCCATGCTATTTTTTTCTTTGCTCCCTTTTTCTCCGTGACTTTCACAAATCACCTTGGACTTAGGTAACATTCCTTAATTATTTAAAACTGATCGAACTAAAATTATTTTAGAAACCCGGAAAATGGACAATATAAGCAATCAATGAAGCTTCTTATATAAGGTATATTTCAAAGAGTTGTGGGAGTCTAGTACAGCAATAACCAGAGTATGTGTGAGTGGTGACCTTTTGGTGCTTCAGCCAAAAAAGTACATTGCCAGTTTGTACAGAGGGATTTGTTAATATACTTCAACTCTTTTAATAGGAGCATTGTACACCTAACATTAATTTAAGGACAAAACTACCAGATTTTATTTAGATACAAGAATGGAGAACCTCACTTAAGGAGCATTTAGGTCGATGTATAAACAGGTATCTGCATCTCTGTTTTATTCATTGCTGTCAACAACATATGTGCATGCATGGTTCTACATTGATGCGGATTGCAACCATTGCGGCGTAAAATTATTATATGTTTGCATCTCACCTTTTTTTTTGCCCCCATCACCTTACCTTTCCCCTTTCCCCCTACTAGCCTACACCTACCACCTCACCCTTTTTCCTTGCCTTGAATGCATCATGCAGCCTACCAGTACCTAAACCAGCCACCATCAAATGCCTCCCTCCCTTTCCCAACATTCCACATGACCACACCCATTAGAATAGAAGATTTAAGTTTGAATCTTTGTTTATTTTTTTACAAAAAATGGAATAGGATGGTGTTGCGGCTTTGTTGGGGTTCCATTGCAGATGCGTTGTGACAATCTTGTTATTCTAGTTCACACTGCAATTACGGGTTGTTGTCATTGCATATAGCTCCACAACCACAATATTGCGGCCGCAACATGTTCACAATTTAGAACTATGTGTGGGCGTGTTTGGTAAAATTAATTTAGAAGTTAACTGGAAATTTATAAGCCAATTGAAGTTTATAAGTTAGAAACTAGTTGCTGAAAAGCTGAAAGTTTATAAGTTAGCTGATTGAAAGAAAGTTTTTGGTGAAATTAGTTAATAATCTAGCTAATAAATATAAAATGACATAACATATTTAGTTATTTGATTATATATATATATACACACTACTTCCAATATTTGAATTTATTTCTAATTACTTATCATCTTATAAATTAGAATAATAACATTTAAATATTATATTATAAATGAATGGTGAAGATTTGGTGATTTTATATTATAAATGACAATCGTAGTTTTTTTCTTTTGTGTGTGTGATATGTTTTCTTCTTTTTCACCAAAAGATTATGATTTAAAGGGTTTAAGAGCAAAAGATGTGAAAGATAAAACGTAAACATCATTGAGAGTGGTAGGGTAGATAAAAGGGTAAAAAGGGATTTAAAGTAAATTAGTAAGGATTAAAAAAAAAACAAGAAAGAAAAGTAGTAGCTTATAAGCTACAACCTAGTTAAAGTAATTTATAAAAATAAGCTAGACGCTACTAAAATAAGCTTATATAACAATTCAAAAAAACCTATTTTAGTTAAATCAACTTATAAACTATTAGAATGACTTGTCAAACATACTCATACACAAGAACGCTCCTCAGTATTACCTTCAATTACTCCTACATGTATAACAACATTCCTAGATTCACTATTTCTATCACTTGACAACTTCAAGCTAAGATACTGGCTCCCGTTTGGTGGTGATGGTTACAAGGAAAGCATGATGGTGCACAAAGAAATTATTGATAAATCTACAATTAATGCAGATTTATTATATATTTTTAGCCTTTAAATTTAGAATTTTAACTCTTTACATTTACTTTTTCACATAAAATTTAATGTTTTTATCATTTTATAATTTTTAGAGCTAATTCTAATTTATTAACTTTTAATTATTTTTATTATTTTATTAATTTTTCGTAATATTGGGACCACGCCTGGTGCTAAGTGCTAAAGGCTTGGACGTTAAGTGCCAAACTAAGGCCTAATGGCATCTTTTTGAGTTTTTTTTTTTTTTAGGAAAACATTATTCAAAGGCTTGAGAAGACAATTTTGCAAAACTTTTTGGTGATCTAAAGGTGGCATTTAGAGTTTGGAGCAAAAGTAGAAGATTCTTTACAGCGACTTAAGAGTTTAAAAACTGGAAAACTAAAGGGAAGCTTTTAGTTTTTCTTTTGTTTTTTAGAATTATTATGTGTACCTAAGGCCCTCTGAGTTAAGGGATGGGGCATGGATTGGTCTTATTGCCTATTGGGATAGTGAGGCCTTTTAGAGGTTCTCAGCCTAAAACAAGATCAATTGGGCTTCAACCAAAGACAGAGTAGTCAAGAATGTATATCACAAGACTTATCTTGTGGTGGCATTGGACATTGTATGTATTCACTTCACACAATTGTTAAATCTAGTTTAATATTTTTTTTGAAGGTGTGATATTTTTAAATAGTTGTTGCCTTTTTTTTACAAGGCTAGAAGACTTAGGCAATTTGTGGACCCTGATGAGCTCTTCTTAGTCACCTACAAAAAAGGTCCAACGATTGGGTTGATATATACATTAATTTTATACAGCTTACATGGTTGTCAAACAAAATAAGTATCTTACTACTTTATGTTTTTTAAGATTGAACATGAGGATTTTCAACAATATCTAGGCAAGATAAAACACAAATTGGTGAGGCCTTCATAAGTGGGATGTAGGAGGTGGATGGGTCAGCCAAGCTTGGCTTATGGCAAGATGTTGTTGGCAACAAGAGCTGAGGACAAGTTTATGACAACTTAAATTTATCTGTGAACTTCACTTATAATGTGTCATAACTCACACAAGAGTCTTGAGCACATTCATCGAGCAATGGGGCATTTGACAAGAGGCCCGCTAGAGCTAAGCAAAGGGTTGCAAAAGCTTTAGAGAAGGACAACAAAGTCGAGGAGAGGGTTGTGACTACTAAGGTGACCTATGCTTCTTTGGAGAAGCATGCTTGTTCTATCATGGAGTGCGTGACAGTTTTGGAGCATCAATCATGATACTATAATGAGAGTTAATCACCTACACATTTGCATTATGACGTTAATCTGAATGATCATTACTTGGATAAGGATGGGGCTTGGCTAGACATTGACATTTTTGTTCTTTTTTATATCCTTTTCATTTTACTTCAACACTTATCTGTATAAGCTGGATGAGGATTATTATTTGGATGAGTATGAATGTATTATTATGACAATTATTTTTTATTCATTTCTATATTATTTTTCCTATTATGTCTTTGTTAAATTTTTATTTTTTTAATTTATATGTCCATGTTTTGTAATATAATAGAAATAACTCAATATATATATATATATATATATATATAGTTAACGTTGGTCACGCCAACACTAACTCCATGCAGCCAACTAGCTCGACCTTGTTAAAATAGTGTTGAATTTTTTTTAAATAGTAATTGCTTCCATATTAGCATTTACGTTAGACCAACACTAAATGGTAGCTTTCATGAAATTACTATCGACCTCAACACCAATACTTAATGGATGCTAATGTTGAATGTAGCATCGATTTTTGTAACTTAGTGTCAACTTTTAACTAATGTGGCACTAACGATGGTTTTTCTTGTGATATGATAGAACTTAAAAGTTTTTTAATGTAGGAATTAAAATGATGTTGATGTGGAAAAAACCCAAGTGCACAGTTGTCGTCAAGTAATAATTAAAAGATCATCTTCACAGGGACTGCATGTTCAGTGATTATCGCTAAATAAATAAAATTAAACAAAAAAAATTTTGATTGGAAAAATTTAGGGAAGAGAAATTGAAAGAAAATGAAGTTTAGAAATTAAATAAAGCTGTAATTAAAATTGGATGTAGTTCAAATAGGAAGACTTCTAGGATTAGGGTTTCACACTATGATACTTAATATCTTAATTTCGCTACCTATGTGTTTCGCTTGTTCTTAATGAAGGTGAATTAACCTAAGGTACCCTTCGTTTTCTTTCATATGAAGGGGTATCTAACCAAATTTACCACCTACTATCCTGATGGTTGTGTTCAATTAGACCCATTAAGTTCTTTGCCAATTCAATTATTCCTCGAAGGCCTTAACCTACTTTCGTGATCTAAACCTAAGTCCCTTTCCTATGGGTCCGATGTTTGGGTTCACCTCTCAATACCTCCCTAAATCCCTAAGATTATGAAAAACGCTAGCCAATTCGTTTCGTATAAATAAATCAATAAAAAAGAATCAAAGAGGAACAAGATGACACATAAACAAACGGAAATCAATTCATTAACGCAATCATAAGGCTACCCCTAATCCTAGAAAGAGAGGGTTCTACTCACACATAGTCATGAGAGAACACCAAAAAGAAAAGAAAGAAAACATAAAATAAGCCCGAAAATAATTGAAGAAGAAGAGCAATCCCCAATTCTCCGTGCTTCCAAGAGAATTCAAAAGATCCAAATAAAATTCATAGAAAGGTCTATTTATATCTAAATTACAATTGGCCCTAAGCTAATCCTCAAAAGAAAATTAAAAACTTATGAAATCCTTCAGGTAGTTCTGCCCACCACGCAGTGATACACACCACCAGCTGGTGGTAGACGCGCAATAGTAATTTTTTGCTCCAGGGGGCACGCCACCATGTGGTGGCAGACGCATAGGTCCATATTCAGCATCAAGGAAAGGTGCCACTAGGTGGTGGCGAGTGCTACTAGATGGTGGTGAGGTCTCCAAGGCTTTTTCTCCAAGATTTTGCTTTCCAAATGCTTTGGGATGACTCCATTGCCTTCCAAAAGGACTTCCAAGTGCTCAAAGGTATTCAAATGATCTTGAGGACTTCCAATTGTAAGTCCTTTTGTTTTCCAAGCCTAAGAAACCTACAAGAATTTCCTAAAAACAACGACAAATAGAAAAAGGTGTAACATGATACAATAAGGAAAAATCATGCAATTAGATACCTAACTAATCCTAAGCCGTAATAAAATGCATGCAATCTAGCGAAAATAACTATACTAAATGAGTTATAAAATGCACACATCAGATGTTTAAGTAAAGTTTTAATTAATTAAGAGTAAAATTTTAATTAATATGACAATTTATATGTAATTTAAATAAAGTCTTAATTCACAATAAGTAAAGTCATTATATGGTAACTTAATATAAGATGATATATATTATATAAATCTTGAATTATAATTTCAATAAATTCCAAATTATTTAACAATGGTGTGAATATACTTTGTAATATATATATATATATTGCAAGTTCACGATTAACTAGGGAATGTTGTAGCCCTAATTATTTAATGATGAAAGGTCACTAACAACGATGCAAATGGAGGAAACTTGAGATTTGAAGAAAAAAAAGCTTGAGATCTAAAAAAATCTACATTAAATAATATTTGCTCTTCCAATTTTTAGTTTCTTCCATCTAAACCATTTATAACACCTGTTGCCATTCAAATATTAGGTCCACCATATTTCTTAACTAAGTATGAACATGCTAAAGAAGTATTTATTCCAAATTATAAAATTTTTGGACCCTCTTAAGGTGATTACCTAAATCATTAAGGAGACGTGTGAGGAGTTGTGGGTCACCTAGAAGTCAATCCTTAAGAAGTTTGGGACATGTTGTTTAGTTTGTTGTACGTAGGAATAATATGTCTCAATTTTAGATTTATCATTACACATGAACATTACTTTTGATTTTTATGAAACCACTTGTTCATGCATAAGTCGTTGTCAATGAAAAGCTGAGAACTCAAAGAGTCACATCTATGAAGTTTAATGATGAGTACATGACTTCTTTTGGGCAACTAGTCGAGAATTATATTGACTTTGTTGTGAGACATGTTTTCCTCACGTGTTAACACCTTATATATCCAGACATTGACAACATCAAAGACCATTCGTCCGACTTTATGATTTTTTTTATTTCCATTTTTTTGTATGTAGCATATTTAATTCTTCATTAATAAAATATCCTTTTAACTTCTCATTTGTCTTGTAATATATATATATATATATATATATATATATATATATATATATATTAAAATGATGGCAACCGAATTAGTGATTGAACAAGTTGTCGCTAAGATAAGTTGTATTTTTTAAAAGAAAGAAAAAATTGATAGGTGGCCAAATGTGTAACTACAGATTTTTTTCGTTGTAATGCTCATCTAGTGATGAAGTTAGTAACAACATTTTTTAAATAATTAAATGTAGCGAATCAATTAACTACTATACTTATACCATTCACTAATGTGTCTCCTAATCAGAATCGACTAAGATGTCATTGATGGACTATTACTAATGACCAACTTATTAAGTTGGTCGTTATTAAACACCGATGTCTAAATTTGGTCACTATATACGTTAACGACTAGATTTATTACCACTTTGTGGTGGCCACTAGTTCAGTTGCTAAGTAATTTAGCGACCAAAAGATTTGGTCATTAAATGATTTTTTTTTGTGACACTATTAAATTATCGATTAACACCACAAAAATAAAAAAATGGCCACTAAAGAATACTACTATTTGAAAAATGCCAAGAAGTTAAGCAATAGCAACGTTAATTTCAAAAGTTCGTCTTAATTATAGGAAATGCTAACGAATAATGATTATTCTGAATATTTAAATGATTAATTAAATGATCAAAAGATTTTACAGTTGCGTCAACAGCAAGGTACTCAAACTTTACAAAGCTACGATATTATTGCTAGTGTAGGACCTTTACCTGAATATAATCATCGGTGGTAAGTGGTAACTGAATGAATATGGTGCATGTTGCTGCCTCAGCAGGCTTATCCTTTTATTTGCTTGGATTTTATTAACTTCATTTTGATTGAGACCCTTAAATTATTCCACCCAATGAAATTTCTTACAAAGCTACTTAGGCCAATGATGACTGGATTTTCAATTTAAGATCAATCTGATAGCCCTTAGATGATAGTTTGAAACAGAATTTATTATTCAGCCAATCATGTAAAATGGTGAGCGCTGAAGCCTTCAAGAGTGTGTCGACTATAGTATAATTAATATAATTAATGAGTTTTAGAATCTGATTTGGGCAGAAAAACTAGCTTATAATTCCTACATAATGTTAAGGAGATTAGGCGAAAACTATATTTACTTCTACATAATTAGGGAGTGGCACAAACATGTGTGTAGTTTACAGATTATCCATATATTCACGAGCGAAAAATGTTTTTGATAATATGAAGATAAAGTAAAGCAAATAGACATGAGCAACTCATATTCCCTTAAGAGTGATGACAACCGTACGCGGTGTAGGATAATCCCGATCAATGCTCACAAAGCCATATACCCTTAAGCATAATGAAAAAATAAATTTTATTAATAATTTTGAAGCTATAATAACCCAGCCTCAAGTGTTCTTGCACAAATTAAAATGACACATAGTCTTCAAAAATTAAAATAACAGAACCTTTACGTAATTTAAATTTAAACCTCTAGCAACAAACAGAATCACATAAGCATTAAAATATTTAGTCAAAGAAGTTCGATGGGAAAAAGGGATAAAAAATGAATCAGTTATCAATGTTAATCTTGACTTAGCTAGAACATTTTAAATAAATCATTAGAAAAATTAATTACTACCTGCTATGTCCCCATATTTAGCTTTCCATTTGTAATCGGTATCCTAAAAAGACAATATATCAGTAGATTGATGATAATACATTCATAACATAATAAATCAATATGAACAATATATATTAAGTATCTCACATGAGTGCACAACCAAACATCAATGATTTAATATGTAACAGCATGTCATCTGGCCTTGAAATTATATATATATGGCATTTAAATGTCCTGACATGTCATCCAATTCCAATATCATTGACTCTTTTGCAAGAGTGCAAAAGCTATCAGCTGAAAAAACTAGAAATTATATGTAGAAAACTAATAGTAGCACTAATTATGTTCAATATCCGATTTAGGCTATCTTCTTTCCAATATCTCTCTCTTTTTATTTTCTATACATCTTAAATGGATCTCATCATTGCACATCACTTATTCTAAGTTTCACCATTATATATTACTTATTTTTCATTCCATAAATACATCTTATTTTTAACTTTTTATAATACAATATTATTTATATTAAAACTTGTTTGTTAGACTCCACTGACATGCTAAGCACCCGGTGCTTGACAAACTATGTACCCCAACGGTTGCTCTCTCATAAGCACCATTTTTATTTGGTTTAGCACCTTGAAATGCACTAATGGAGATAACCCTATATGATATATGTGTGTGCACATGTTTCTTGAACAATAAGGTTACTCCTATCCTATACCTCATTTTCCATAGCATGTTTTGCAATTCTCTTATGGATAGAATGAAGAGACAAAATAAAAGGGACGTGTAGGGTATGTGTGGAAACTTTGTTGTTCTAGCAACAGCCCAATTAAGTTCCGCCATCATATCATTACTAGATCACTGCATATATGCAAATTCTATAAATAAATCATATAATAAATATATTTGAGAAAATCATTACATATCATAGAATTAGACATCCCTTGGTTTGGTCAAAATAAAAAAACCTAACCTTCTAGAGTATGCTTCCAAGGTGCAGATGGCCCCTACAAACATGTATATGGAAATTTCATATCAAGGCCTTTTGTCGTAAGACCGTAAGAGTACATGAATATCCACAGTAAAAAAAAAAGGTACATTAATATATATATATATATATATATATATATATATATATATATAGGTTCAAGATTCATTGACATCAAGTGTCAAAGTTAGTCAAATTACACATCCAATAACTTTTTGTAGAACGTAAATTTAACCAATCCAATCATTGAATTTGATGTTCTTATTAATTAGATTAATTAAACAAAATTTCATACAATTCCCAAATTATTTAGTAGTTCCTTACATCACTTTGTTTTAATGTACAAAAAGATATTAAAATATATATAAATATTCAATGTTAGATAACATATATAGGAAAGTTCAAATTATTTGAAATTTGATATACATGATCATGAAGATAATATCACATAATTCAACAGTTGGATTGGTTAAATTTGCATTATACAAAAAGTTATTGAAGATGTAATTTGACTAACTTTGACACCAGGTAACTAAATGAAAAGCTAATCTCTAGAACTATCCAATTGAGGAATGTTTTTTGTATCATCCCGAACATCATAGTCATAATTCTAATTGATGGTAAGGGAAGCACTTGTGTGATGCACTATATTTCTCATTAGAAGCTCATCCTATAAAGCCCAAATTGAATTGAACATAACAAGATAGGGGGACCCAATTACATAAATGTGCTTACAGAAGAGATGGGCCAGGCCACACTTGAATCTAGACAATTCTTGCTCAACTTCTTTCATTATCTGAACCAATGATTATATTTGGTTTAATAAAAATTAAATCAAAGCATTTATATGCTCTACGATATAACAAACAATAAACACACAATATTGGGATTAGTAAAAAGAAAAAAAAATTACAGAATTTTCAGGTATCAATTGTAAATGCCATTAAAGAATAAAATGAATTGACATCATCTTTTCACATTTCCTATCCTCTTTCCTATCTTCAATTACTCAACTGTCAACTACAATCATCATATCATATATCAAAAAATAGTGTTTATATGATCATCAAGTGTATAATAAGAGAAATAGTTGTCCTAACATATATGGGATTTACAAAGAAAGGGGGCACAAAAACATGATTGATATATAAGTTCAATAACTTATAATGTGTTTAGATTGGTGGTAAAAATCCACGTTGAGGATAAAATCATGGTGAAATCACCATAAAAGCAACTATTTGTTGCTTTAAAAAATTATGATGAGTTCAATTCACCATTTTAACAAACATGCACTTACACATCTTAGAAGTGATGAGATGACAACCATAGGCAAAGTTATTGTCTTCTGGGCCCATTAGGAGCAACCACCTTGGCCATGGAAGTGGGGTTGTTTATAGTTCTAGGTTCGTGCATATTGACTTCACGCGAATCGGAACCTTGGTTGGTAAACAAATTGAGGAGACTAGCATGGTTAAATGTTAAAAGGGAAAATAAGTGCTTCCACATTCCACCGAATGAGTGAGTGAACTAAAAATGAATGGGTTGACTATATTTCCATTGAGCCTTGGAATCAACATTTTATTAAGTGGAATATACGGTATATAACACAACGCCATTGGTTGTGGCAGCGTGTTACCACTAGCAAATGGTGCAATCTTTACAACACATATGTAAAGATTTGCTAGTTGAAACCAACGGTTATGATTGATTGATATTAGACTGAAACAGTTATTAAAAATGGACGGACAATGAGGTCACTAGAAATATATAGGTAATAAGGTAGTAAGTTAATGCACATAAATTTTTTTCAAATATATATATAAGTTATTGTTTTGCAATTACGTATTTCAATATGTACAAAATTATAATATAATATGTATAAAATAATTAAAATTGTTGTTTTTAAAAAAATATGAGAAAAAGTATAAATTTGTTAAAATATGTATTAAAGTAAGTATGTAAGTGCTCTTTCAGCCTGGAGACTTTCTCTACCTTGGACTGGGACACCATCCTCTTTTCCTAAATTTTCATCTACCCAAAAAAAGAGTATGTATTAAAGTTTTACATATTAAGCATATGTATGATAAAAAATTATGATTTTGGTTAAAATAACTAAATAAAAACAAAATTGTGAGTTGTTTTTAGTATAAAGACTCAAATGATTTTTTTTAAAATTTGAGCCCAGAGGCTTTCCCTACCATGGACTGGGACATCATCCTTTCCCCCTAAATTTTCATTTACCAAAAAAAAGCATGTATTAAAGTTTTATATATTGAGCATACGTATGATAAAAAAAATAGGCAATATATATACATATATATGTATATATATATATTTAAAAAATTATAATTTGGTTAAAATAACTAAATTAATAAAAATAAAATTGTGAGTTGTTTTTAGTATAAAGACTCAAATGATTTATTTTTAAAATTTAAACTCGGAGGCTTTCCCTACCTTAGACTGGGGTATCATTCCCTCCTCCTAAATTTTGATTTACCAAAAAAAAATAAATCGGGTTCTAGTGTGGACCACCTTGATAGGTGGTCCACCATACACCACAATTTGTAATTGTTAAATTAATCTCATCTCTACCATGCTATGGTACACCTCCCTCACCGTATTCATTCTCCTTTCCTAGATCTCAACCACTCCTCACCGCCAACCACCGTGCACTGTCGCCGGAGGCAATTTTTTGGCAATGGCTCCTTCTCCCTTGTTAGCAACCCCTTCAAACCATTGTGCACCTCCACTGGAGATGATTTTCAATGGCCCCATGTTTATGTTCAGGATTCCAAAACAAGAAACCATTTACAAAATAAATAATCAATGCATAGAAAAATAAAAAGGAAAAAAATGATGAGTGAACAAAGCAGCAATTGAAAATAATAATAAAAAATTGAATTGAGATAGAAAGTGAAACACCTACCGACACACTTCACCGTACATTGAGTAATTTTTGGTAGGTACATTCCCTTTCTTTTCCTCTCTTTCTTCCCTTATTCTTCTTCCCTTCTTCTTCTTCCTTGTCTCCAAGTAAGCTCACAACAAACCCCAACCACCGCTGCAAGCACAAACCCCAACAAACGTTAAACATTCCCCAAACTCGACTTTGCCATTATGTGTAAGCATCTTGACACCAACATTGTATGCGCAACCGCGGCACCATCGCTGCACCGCACCAGCTCTGTTACACCTCACTGTGCCAACATCGCTCCATCGCAACCGTAAGAACCAAACCCTCGCCCATCAAACTCACATTTGCTTCCTTTCGACTGCACTCCTTCCGCTGCTACATAGACCATCTTTGCGCTGCCACCCATGACTACCTCGCGCTGCTAACCTCTTTTTTCTCTTTTGCACATTGTAGCTCTTTGTTCATTCCAGAATTATGTTAGTACACTAAGGTTTCTTTTCTTTTTTTTCTTTAAGTCTTTTGTCAGGTTTATCATGTCTAAATGACTGGAGCGAGAGGGTTTGATTCACCAGGTGGAGAGTTTTTGCACTACTGCCAAATGAGGAAAAGGCTTCGCCATTGCTGCCACTGGTCACCGAAGCAAGGACTTGGTGGCCTAAGAAGAAGGTGAGATTGAGATATAATGTGAGAAGGTTTAAAATAAGATTGTGCAACCTGATTAATCTAGTGGCTACTAACTATGGTGCATGGTGAACCACCTATGATGGTAGTCCACCCTAGATTTGTTAAAAAAAGGTATGTATTTAAATTTTATATATTAAGCATATGTATTATAAAAAAAAAAGGCTATATATATATATAATGTGATTTTGGTTAAAATAACTAAATAAAAACAAAATTGTGAGTTGTTTTTAGTATAAAGACTAAACATTTTTTTTTTAATTTTTCACCAAAGTAAAGAATAAATTATATATAACTTGTATGTTTAATTTATAAAACTAAAAATTAATATAGTATTGTTTATATGTTTATAATTTATATTTATAATTTAGAATATATATTACAAATTATATAATTAAGAGGAGATGTCTAAGAGGAACCATTTAAGCAAATCAAGTTTACCCTAAGGCGAAAGCTAATTATTAAATGAAAATATTTAGACTCTTCAAGGTCCAAGGGTGTGTTTGTATAAGTGTTGGGTCTCCATTGAACATGAATCCTTCAAATTTCTTTAGTCACGTTTCATTTCTAGGAAAGTGTGAAACGAATGTTGAAACGGTAAATCAAACATACACTAAAGCTAAGAAAACTATAGACAAATCTATCAAAAGGCAAGATAAGTCAGTTATTGTTTAGAAGACAACTGAAGGAATTGAAGAAGGCCCTAAAAAGATCAAAGCTACAAAAAGGCACAAGGCCTATATCTTTAGCAAGAATCGACCATCTACGGAGCTACCTGAGACTCCTTGAAATATTTTATAGCAACTCAAGAAATTTTTGCTCAAATGAAGAAGAAGAACAAACCTTTGCTTGAATAGAAGAAAACTAAAAGTTGTTAAAAGCATCTGTGTAGAACATAAGGAAACATAAAAAATGGGGGTTATTGTGTTTCTTAAAATTTTTTTAGAAATCTTTTCAAAAACCTTTTTAAAACACTTAAACGGAATAAATTCATAAATCTAACAACATTTATAAGAAAAATTAAGGGTATCGTCTTACGGATGAGATGCAGTTTTCTCAAAGTGTATTTAACAAATACTTATACATTTTTTTGTTCAACTCCCGTTACAAGAACCATGTTTCTTACTATTACAAGTATTTTTTAAAACTTTGTCTCTTTGTTCTTTTATCCAAGGATTCGCATTTCAGGTTCTCAATCAAAGCCTCGTAATTTTTCAGGCAAAGCTTTCCCATTTTGATTCTCAATTAGGTTCTCAATTAGCTTTCCATCACCCTCTTCCGGTAATATCAAGCTTTTAGTTTTTTCTTATTTTTTATAATCTTTATGTGCTTTGAGTATAATGCATTTGTTTCAGCATTTCATTCTTTTATTCTTCTTAAAGAAAGCATTCACCAGCTATGTGATGGTTACATATGATTTGTAAGACTCTAGAATAGATTGGTCATTTGCTTCTTCTTTTTTATTTTTATTTAAAGCACTATTGTTGAAATGTAGTAATTGTGCATATGTGATTATTAAGATAGCTTAGAGAAGTTTCATTTCAAACATCAATATGAAGAAGTAAGTGATTCCAATTGAACCATATTGCAATTATTTACTGATGAACCAATATTCCTATTGTCTATATATATTCTCTCAAATCCTAACCGTAATTTGAATTATTTCAACGGATTGCAGCTCTTGATGATCCTTAATTATCCTTTGAATAATGCATCTCCACCAATTCCTGTTCCCACCCCATCCTTTGATAATTTTTCAGGTATTGATCAAATGCTGTAAAAAGGAAAATAACTTTTCCTTTAGCTTGTAGTTTGTCTATTATATCTCTATCTATGTAAAATTTAATGGTTATGCATTGGCCAATAGTGCAAAATGAACAAGATCACCTTCTATAGTGATTGCATTATTTGCGAACAACTCATAATCAGAAAATCTCTGAGGCAACTATCTTTGTCTTTGAGTTCTTCGAGAATAAGGCTGACTTTCTCCTATATCTTCATCTTCTTGTAGATTATCAAGCCACGTGGAAAGGATTTGTTTGAGACTACTACACTTATTCCTCTAATCCCAAGACTCCTTCTCAGTAATTACAACATCTCTACTAATCATAATTCTTTGTTTTACTGGATCGTACAGCCTATATGCGCCTGTAGAATGATACCCTACTAGGATCATAGGTTCACTCTTGTATTCTAGCTTCCTCTTTCTCTGGTCAGGGACATGTTTAAAACAAAGTGAGCCAAATATTCTATGATGATTCACTGGTGGCTTTCTTCTAGTCCATACTTCTTCAAGGACTTTCTCCTTCAATTTCTTAGTTGGACACTTGTTCAACAAATAAACAGTTGTTGAGACAGCTTCACCTCACAATGATTGTGGTAAAGCCTTCCCTTTCAACATACTTCTAACCATGTTCATCACCGTTCTATTTCTTCTTTCTGCAAGTCCATTATGTTGGGGTGTGTAGGAGCCGTTACCTCATATTGAATTCCATTTTTTACACAGAATTCTTCAAATTCCTTAAAAGTGTATTCTCCTCCTCCATCAGTTCGCAACACCTTGATGGATTTTCCACTTTGCTTCTCAATTGCTACCTTAAATCTTTGAAAGATATCAAAGGCTTCACACTTAGCCTTGATCAAATATCTCCACATCATTCTACATAACTCATTAATAAAGGAAATGAAATATTTGTTGCCTCCCAATGAAGATACTTCAAATGGCCCACATAAGTCAGAATACACTACATCTAATAAGCATGTTGCTCTTATAGGCAAACTTGATTTAAAGGAGTTCCTTGATTGCTTACCAGCCAAACATACCTCATACACCTTTTCTGGTACAGTAATCGAAGGAATTCCAGCCACCAACTCTTTAGATCCAAGTTGGTGCAAGCTCTTGAAATTCAATTGTCTATACCTTGAGTGCCAAAGCCAACACTCCTCCTCAAATTTAGTGGCCTTTAAGCACTGAATTTCAGCAGCTTGCAAATTGATTTGAAAAGTTCTATTTCTTGAGAGGGAGGCCTTCAAGATTAACTTCTTGCTAAGATCAAACAACACTACAAAAAATAAGCTAAATAGTGGAGGTTTTAAAAACCTCCTTAAATTAATGAAATTGTAGTGTTGGAGCACTATGTCTCAAATTGAAGTAAAAAATTGCCAAAATTCATTTTAATTGTGGAGGTTTTATAACCTCTTCTATTTAAAATATTAATTTATTTTTTTCCCTCTTTGTTTCCCCTCCCTGGTTCCCCGCTTATCCTAATTCTCTTTTTTTCCAAAACAAAAAATAAAACAAAATGTCCCCCTCCCAAATTTCTGTCTCGGCTTCTTTTCTTTCTAACCCCTAAACCCTTCCCCTTCCCCTTCCCTTTGTTTGCAATACGCTCCTAAACCATTCGCATTCCCTTTCTCAACTGGTGCTCTGAAATCACTTGTACACTCTAACTTATGCTTTCTTGCAATCGTTCTTCTTCTTCTGGCAATTCATAATGTTACACCATTGTATTATTTAGTTATTGTTTGCTTCCATTTGTGTGCAGTGTTCTCGGTGACGACTTCCATTTCATTGTATTATCTTTTTTGTTTTCACTCAAGAAAGGGAAACGAAGATGAATACCTTTACTCTGTATAAACTAGATTTGTTTTCGTTCAAGTTTTAGTTAGGTTATCTTTTGATTTTTAGTTTTTTTATCCAGTTTGATATTTTTCTTTTCAGGAGGCAAATTTTGGAAACACGCTCTTGTATTGTTGGTGGATTGTTGGAAAAAACACAAGCTTCATCAACCAATAATTTTCATTTAGATTTGGAATGCTTTTCAATTTTATTTGTTCTAGTGTTCCCTGTTTCCCTTGCCTTATTATTAAACGAATGCAGATGCAGAACTAAATGTGATTTAGATAAAATTTTTCTTATTTTCCACTATACAATTTCATAAACTAATGAGAGGCACACACTACTCAATTTTGTCCTTTTTGCTTGCTCTTTATTTTTCCTTTTCGTTTTCTCTAATTTTTTTTTTCATCATTAAGCAATCCATTGCTAGTGCTGGCTATACTGCACCACTACTGGTTCAAACGCTGCTACACTAGTCATTTTGGTGTAGGATAATACTTTTAAGTTGAGTTCCAATTTAATGTTCAGCAGCTTCTAAGATGGGTTTGGAAAATTTTGATCAATCCCGAACCCTTTTATTGATGGTGTAAGATATAATCTAATGGCTAAGATAAATTTAAGTGTGAGCTCAAAGAGAAACCCATAGTTTATCAACTATAGAAAATCTCCCCTATAGCCTTAATAACCTACACGAACATCTCCTACTGGGATACGTGGTGCAGTGCATACATTAGACTTTATGAAGCTTAGGAGAAGGCCATACATGGCCAAATTCCCATCAAAAGTCATATGTGGCGCAATGCTACAACTGCCATTATTTATAGGCTTTTTCCACCGCTTCCAAGAATGCAGTTAGTAGGTTCTTTACAATATTTTAGAATATTCTAGTATTATGTTATCTAGAATTATCATGACATTTAATTTTATTGCTACAACTTTACATAAAAATATAGAAATTTTTATCATTATTTTAACAAATGGGATGAGTGTAGCTGGTGTGTTGATGCTTCTCCACTAGAAGTGATGATAGTTATCTGTCCACTTTGGGAAACATTACGTGTTGATGCTTTAGTATGTGTTGGATTCAAATTGGTTTTAATGAAAAAAGCAAAAAGGATGGGAGTTTTAGTCGGTTGATGGCATGATCACGATAAGGTTGATGGCATGATCACGATAAGGGGTGAGGGGTAGCTTTTATGAGATTCAGAGCAGCAGTGGTTAAAGGTTTTGTGGAGATAAATTTATGCTTTTAGGGGAGATAGGTGGCAGTTGTTTAGGTAGCTTTTAGTTTTAGTGCTGTAGGAGTTTAGCAATTGTGGGGTGTCCACAATGGATAATATTTGTAGAAGATTAATGATTTGATTATTGACAAAATTAATTATACAATTAATTTTTTTTAAAGTATTGTCGAACACTTGGCGTGCTTACATGCCGTATCTCTTAATGTGCTATTCTGTAATGTATGCTAAAAGTGAAATAAATATAAGTTAATGTATGCTTACATGTTGTATCTCTCTCGTCCATTTTGTGATCTAATTATGAGATAGCCAACAATACTACGCATAAACAGTGGTAGTGCATAGACCTAAGAGGTGAGTTTCACATTGATACATCTTTCATTAGGAAGGAAAACTCTGAATTAAGTTGCAGATACACACGTTAACCCTGTGTGTAGCCTCTACGCATGTCTCTACTTGCATTTAACACATAACACTAGTAGTTTTTGAGTTTATGTGTAACAGAGAGAGGGAGAATAAGATTAAGAAGCAGCATTATTCATGCATAGAAGGAATAAGCTAGACTACACATTCCCAAGGGAAGACACTGAATCTTATTCCACTACCCTTTACAGGCTATAGAGTCAAGAGTCCAAAAATCCATATTGTTCTTTTGTTTCTTATGTAGTAAAGAACAGGGATTAACACTGTAGTCTTCGAGTTAGCAAAAATGTAAAATGGATGAATTTAAAATGAGAAAGGATTTAAACACAAATTGCATAACCCTTAACACTTTATTACAAATATAAGGAAAATACTAGAAACTTATTATCTAACACTTTATCTACAATGATTTAGTTCTTGATTTTAAATATGGTATATATATATATATATATATATATATATATGTATGTAAAGAGAGAGAGAGAGAGAGAGGTATCTGGTTTATATATTCTTGGTCTACCTGTCATTCTAAGAGGTCTTGCATTATAATAAGACTGGTTATTTATATTATGTAATTGTAAATTACTAGGCCGAAAACTAGGTGCTTCACTATAACTAGTCTGAGGGAATTTCTTAAAATTTAGGATATAATTTCCTTAAATAAAAAATAATGAATACATACCCACAGGTCAAATTCATGTTTTTGTTGGGAAGGATAAGTTAAAGGTTATAATATACCTACTGTACGACGATCTCTAATTTTCCATACATTAGAGGATACATATATTGCTATAGGGTAATGATACATGCAAAAGCACTATACTTATAATAATATTTTCCACAAATCAAATGCTCACTTATGCTTTATGTTCTTTGTCTTTATCTTCCAGCTGGGTTTTTGTCAATGTCTGGTCTATACTTTGATTATATATATATATGTGTGTGTGTGTGTGTGTGTGTCTGTGTGTATTTTTTATAAATTTAATCTTATTTTCTGGTTTTTTTTAATAATATTGCACATATTTATTCATTCCCCTAATGAATATTGTTAGAAGAATTCATTTAGTTCTTATTCTATCCATTGATTGTTTGGCAGCACTGTTCCATTGTTAGATTTATATTGCTGCATTGCGAGGACATTGCTGGTTTCATTGGTTCTTATTAATTGCTTGGTACATTGCTGCATTTGGAGGTAACTTTCTTACATGCCAATTTATTATATTTATATAATTACTTTTGAATTTTGATACTACTCACAACTTGATAGTTGACACTTTTTGATAACTATCACATAGTAGTAGCTACAACATAAAAATTAGTATGGAATCTTAGGTTATGTTTTTGCCCACACCCCTTCCTTTTTTTAGTTGGAATAATTCTTATAATTTTTCATTAATTCTTTGTAATGAAATAGTGTAAGTTTTCTTATAAAATTGTTTAGGTGTCTTCATTAATGGATAAATATTGGATTGCCAAGCCACAGAATACAATTGATTACTCCATAGGTTTAAGTAAATTCTTGGATTTTGCTTTTGAGAATGGAGCTGTAGGAGATACGATTCGATGTCCATGTCCACAATGTGGGTTTACGAAATGGCTAACTAGAGAAATGGTGGAGGATCACTTGCTTTATAAACCATTTCCCCAAAATTATGTTATATGGGATCTTTATGGCGAAAAGCAAGCATCAGAGTCTTCTCGAATGGAAAATGTTTTGCAAGAAAATGTTCATGTTGAAAATCCAATGGAAACGATGATCAATGATGCATTTGGGCATTATAGGCAACAAGCCACTAATACAGATGTATCACAACCAATAGGTGCAGATGAAGTCTTAAATGAAGGGCCAAGGGAGGATCGTAGTGGTTTTTATGAGCTTCTCAATGATGGAAATCAAACATTGTATGAAGGAAGCAAGTACACAAAACTAGACTATATAATCAAATTATATCATATAAAGGTTTTGTGTGGATTAAGTGACAAGGCAATGAATATGATACTAGATTTCTTGAAAGACGCTTTTGAAGAAGCAAAGTTGCCTCCTTCTGTTTATAAGGCCAAGAAAATCATTAACAAGCTTGGTCTTAACTATACGAAGATAGATGCATGTCCAAAAGATTGTATGTTGTATTTGGGAGATGATGAAAAAAATTTGGAGGCTTGCAAGCATTGTGGTACATCTAGATGGAACCTCGACAAGAAAAAAAAGATAGCTGTAAAGGTTTTACGTTACTTTCCATTGAAACCAAGATTGCAAGGATTGTTCACGTGTTGTAAGATTGCACAAGATATGAGATGGCATGCTTTGGAAAACAATAAAGATGGGTTAATAAGGAATCCAAGATATGGTGAGGCATGGAAGACATTTGATTTAATCCATCCTGAGTTTGCTTCAGATCCTCGGAATGTTCGCTTAGGCCTTGCTGTTGATGGTTTTAATGCTTCTAGAACCCTAAGTTCTACATATAGCATTTGGCCAATGTTCTTAATTCCATATAATCTTCCTCCTTGGATATGTATGAAGCACACTTCCTTCATCCTATCAATGATCATTCCAAGCAAGCAGATGCTTGGAAATAACATAGATATGTACTTAAAGCCCCTTGTAGAGGAGTTGCATGAGCTATAGAATGTTGGTGTGGAAACCTTTGACTCATCATTGAATGAAACTTTTAGAATGCGAGCAGCTCTTATGTGGACAATTAGTGATTGTCCTAGCCTAGGCATGTTGTCTGGTTGGAACACACACACGGGTTTGGCTTGCCTAACTTGCAATTTTGATGTGGAACCTTGTCGCATTCGTTGTAGTAAAAAGTGGTGTTTTATGGGTCATCGTCGTTTTCTAAGCAGAAATCATAGATTTAGATTGAATCGCATTTGCTTTGATGGAAGCACAGAGGAACGAAATCCACCATTAAAATTATCAGGATCTGACATCTTTCGACAAGTGGAAAATATTAATGTTACATTTGGGAGTGGAGCAATGTAGAATGGAACAAAAAAAAGATCTAGACAAGAACCCAAACAATGGAATAAAAGAAGCATATTCTTTGAACTTCCATATTGGGAGTTTGATTTGTTGTGTCATAATCTAGATTTTATGCATATTGAAAAAAAATGTATGTGACAATATCATTTATACTTTGCTCCATGAGAAGCCTAAATCAAAAGACAATCTTAATGCTCCAAAAGATTTAAAAGAAATGGGCATACGGCGTGATCTTTGGCTAGATAATGGTGGAAGATATCACCTTACTTTGTTCTCACTAACACGTGATACCAAAGAGATATTTCTGAGAACTTTGAAGAATGTTACAGTACCAGATGGTTACTCAAGTAACATTTCTAGATGTATTGATAAGGTACAACATAAAATATTTGGGTTGAAAACTCACAATTGCCATATGATTATGGAATAATTGCTACCATTAGCAATTTGTAACTTGTTGCCAAACCATGTGACTACTATTTTAGTGGAGTTCTGTTCAATTTTTAGACTACTTTGTGGTAAAAACTTAAATCTATCAGAACTTCAAATGCTCCAAGATCGCATCGTGGTTACACTTTGCCACTTAGAAATGTTATTTCCTCCATCATTCTTCACCATTATGGTTTACTTAATTGTTCATCTTATAAAGGAAGCAAAACTTGGAGGTCCAGTGCATTATCAATATATGTATCCTGTGGAGAGGTAAAAGTTTAGTATTTTTAACTTTTGATGTCATGTTAAAAAATATCGTACTAGTTTACTCTAATTATTCATTATTTTTTTAGGGAACTAGGTCATTTAAAATCCTTTGTCCGAAATAAGGCACAACCCGAAGGATCCATAGCTGAGGGTTCTTTAGCTGAAGAGTCTCTTACCTTTTGTTCTCGATACATTCAAGATATCGAGACAAGGTTCAATAGACCTAGACGTGTTTGTGATGACTCAAATGATAATGAGACTTCTTGTGTGTCCTCTATATTCCCACAAATTCGTAAACCAGTAAGAGCTTCTTCAATATTCACTTTAACTCAGATGCAAAAACTACAAGCTCACTGATATGTGCTCCTTAATTGCATAATAGTCACACCATTTGTGGAGTAAGTAACATGCGATAAACTTTATGTATTTTATCATTTGGCAACTTGAAATATAATAGCCAAGTGAATTGATTATAACAACTAATTCATGTAGTGAATTTAGACAATTCATAAAAAGGAGTTCAAGAGGAAGAAGACCTTCAGCTATAGAAATAGAGAAGAGAGTCAATAAAGAGTTTGTTGATTGGTTTCAAAAGTGGGTGAGTGATTATTAAGTAGTTAGGTACTTGTTTATCATATTTTTTTTCAATTTGACTTTCATAATTTTTTTTATTTAGATTATGAATTCGGACACAATGGATACAATGTCTATTGATCTAAAGTTTCTAGCACGAGGTCCTTTAGACAATGCAAGAAGATTTACTGCATATAACATCAATGGGTTCAAATTTCGAACCTTGGCTCGAGAAGAGGGATTAAGAACCCAAAATAGTGGTGTTTTTTTAACCTCCAAACACATCATGTGTTTCAAGTAGCGTTGATGGGAACTTAAGGCAAGCAGACTTACCATATTATAGGAAGTTAGAAGATATCATTGAGATTAACTACTATGGTCGATTTAGTGTTATTCTTTTCAAATGTAAATGGGCTGATACTACACGAGACAGAGGGTATAAAAAGGATCATTGGAATTTTAATTGTGTTAATTTTGATAGATTGATTCATATTGGTGATCGTGAAGAACATGAACCATACATCGAAGCATCTCAAGCACAAATGGTGTATTATGTAGATGATGTGATCAATAAAGGATGGAGTACTGTTGTACATATAAACCCAAGAGATTTATATGACATGGGAGAAGAAGAGGAAAATGCATATGAAAATGAGCCATACCAAGAGCAAGAGCTTGAGCAATTTTCTACCCATAACAATGAGTGTGTGCAATTGGCTACAAACCATCTAAATGATGATATAGTTTATTGAAGTTTGACTCCTAATATAGCAACAAATTCACACAAGCTTGAATAAAATTTACTATTACACTTCTCTAAAGGTAATGATTTGACATAGGTAATGCTATTGTTATTTCATTTATGATTTTTTTAAAACATGTTTTAATTTTGATAATATATCATGTTTAATTATCAATATTTTATAATTATTTTGTCTCTTAATAAGTTGTCATGAATATGCAATCATGCCAAAGGTGTAGCGTTACTCAAATCCATAAAGGTCAGCACCTCAACCACAATGTGTTGCACATCCAATACAAGCACCAACCCACTCTGCACCGGCAATGAATCCTATAAATCCTTCACCATCAATTGATTCCTCACAAGTTCCCAAAATCCAAACTCTCAATGTCCCTCTTCTTGATGTCTCAACTCCTGAAGTCCCTCAAGAAGACAGTACATCTACACTTCATGTTGGATGTGAATCTACCCAATGTTGGACTCTTGAGACAATAGGTATATGAGTGTTATATTTTCTTATAATTATAATCACATGAAGTATTTCAAAAATTCTTATCATTATGTTGTTTTGTTGTTAAAGATGCAGAAGGAGCTATCAAGAAGATTAAGGTGAAAGTTAAGGGAGTCAATAGCTTACCTAGGGAGCTACACATCATTGTGGATTTTGATGAGCAAGCCTAAGCAATTGGTGAAGCACAAGCCTTGCTTGCTGGATTTCTTGGAACATTGGCAGTTGATTGCAAATTGTTTCCTATAGATTATGATAGGTGGTCTGGTCCTTCAGGCATACCAAAAGTTTATTTTGATGACTGTTTTGAAACAATTTTGAAGGTATAATAATTATGCATATATAGCCTTTTATCTCTACTATTTTTCATATTTACATTTAAATTTGATGTTGACGAATTTGTCTTTTTTTGGAAGCCTTGATTTTATTTTAGGATTACTGAAGCTAATGCGAAAAGATATTGCAAAATGAGTATAGGAAGAAAATGGGCCGCAAATAAGCAAAGTTTGTGGAATGAATTCAATGATCCAACCCAAAATAGAAATGAAATCATAAGTAATGTGCCGATAGGCACAGATAAAGATCAATAGGCTTGTTTTGTTCATTATCATCTAAAACCATCAACATTGGTACAAATGTAATTAATTTGATTATTGCATTATTTCTATAGTTAATTATTTGATTATCATTTGAAGTTGTAATTGCTTTTGTCAATAGGAACTTTGTAGGAGAAATAAAGAAATTCGAAGCAAGCAAATAATTCCACACACTGGTGGCTGTAAATCAAATCCTAGAAGAAGAAATGAGATAGTAATGCACTTATTTTAACTTTTACTATTTAGAAAAGTTCAATATGTTGACTTTTACTATTTAAAAAAGTTTACTGTTTGCTTAACCTTTATTTATCTTAGTTAAAGGAAATTGGGAAGTTACCAACTTGTGGGAAATTATATATTGAAACTCGTAAAAGGAAAGATGGATCATATGTCAATGATGCATCAAAGGCTATAGCAGTAAGTTTTGATTGAGAAATATTGTTTTCAAGCATTTTATTTTAATCCTAAAATTTTTTTAATTGATATTATTGGATGTATGTAGGAACAAATTGAAATGGGTTTGACTCAAAGCACTGTTGATGAATCTGAAGTATTTCCTCTTGATGTAGTTGGTAGTGTTAGGGCCAGAGCACTCTGAGCGAGTGCGGTGCATAAGTATGGGAGCTGTTCCTTCTAATACATTCAGGAATACTAGACTTTGTGTTTCTAATTTAAGCTCCTCTTCATTTGGTGCTGCCATTCCATCTTCATCTTTTAACTAATGGCAAGAGAAGTACAACAATTTAGAATCAGCATTTAAGGCCTATATGATAATGAAGGAAGGAAGGATCCTTGAAGAATTAGCTGGTTTTTTCACTGCTGAATCACATGTAAGTAATTAATGTACAAAACATCACTCTACCTATGAACTTATCTGAAAATGGATTGGTGAGCATTATATGTTAGTGTGTTAAGTGCTGTAATTTCTTTATGTACTTGCATACATGTGTAGGTTCTTGATGGAGTTGGTTTGTACTTTGTAATATATATAATTGGAAATAGCATTATATGTTGGTGGTAATAGCTTGGTGCTTAGTGAGCATTATATGTTGGTATCTTAAGTGCTATAATATTTTTAAGTGTAATGTCTTTTAATGATGAAAAGTTAAGCATTACCCTTTTGTTTGGAAAGGTTTCAAGTGCTGAAAGTTGGTGTTTTAAATTGGTGTTTGAATCTTTATAAACATTGCTCAACATGCAACAAAAAAAAAAATATAACTGTAGGTGTGAAATTTGACTTGCATGGCCTGTAATGTTAAATTTGTATTCTTGTCATTTTTTGTTTAATTTCTATGATGATCTCTGCCAACATGATTCTTGTGTGTAAATTTTAATGTGATTTAGTTGGTCAAACTACTTAACATTTGTCTCAAGAAGTAGGAAAATATGCAGTGAACCTCCATCATATTGCTAATGTACGATTTTGGCTTCTTTGCAAGTATATGCAAGTTGGTGAGCATTATATGTTGGTGTCTTAAGTGCTGTAATTTCTTTAACTACTATTATCTTTTAATGATGAAAATTAAGCATTGCACTTTTATTTGGAAACGTTTCAAGTGCTAAATGTTGGCATTTTAAATTGTTTTAAATTGGTGTTTGAATCTTTGTAAACAATGCTCAACTTGCAACACAAAAAAAATGTAACTGTGGGGTTGAAAGTAGATTTGCATGGCCTGCAACATTGAATTTGTATTTGAATCTTTTTATGATATTTGATTATACTAACTAAGTGTTTTTATTTTCTTATTTCAGCCAAATGATGCTTCAAGTGTTCCTACTACACCTTTGGATGCAAGAGGATCATCTCTTGCTAGCAACCCTTAGTTTGCATGTTATGTGTTTTGATTTTTAAAGTTTAGTACGAGACTACTTTTAGATTGTTTGGGATTTTAAGTTGCATTTTGATTTACAAGAGATATTTGAATTGTAAATTTTTGAACTGTCACATTTTTTTAGTTATTGGAAATGAAACTTCATTCATGATATGTGAGTATTTCTTATTAAAATGTCTAAATGGCTATTGCAAATAAAGATGGAAATTTTGTAATACATGTAAATTATCAAGTTAAAATGAGTATAAAAATGATAAAAAAAAGTTCTATATAGAAGTGGCTTTCGACTTTATAAATTGTCAAATTAAGGGAGGTTTAAAACCCCTATCAAAAAAAAAAAAGCAAGAAATTAGAAACTATACAAAAAAAAAAAACACTATTAGCAATATAGGTTTGAAACCTCCATTAAAAAAACCTTTGCTATTACATAGGTATAAAACATCCATTAACAAACCTCCACTAGTAGCGTAGGTTTAAAACATCCCTTAAAAAACCTCCACTGTTAACGTAGGTTTAAAACCTCCATTAAAAAACCTCCACCATTAGCGTAGGTTTAAAATCTCCACAACAAAACCGTCGCAGTATAATAAAGATACCAGAGGTTTTGAAAAACTGCCGCTAATTACTTGTGGCGAATAATACTGTGGAGGTTTTTAAAAACCTTCGTAATTTAACTTGCAAAGGTTAAAAACCTCCACTAAACGTAAAAAAAGACCTCCATTAATTAATACATTTCTTGTAGTGCAACTCAAGAAAATCTTGCTTCATTGTGACTAAGAACCCTTTCTGAATCAATTGCCCAATGCTCAACAGATTACACTTCATCCCCGGTACATACAACACATTCTCAACAACTACAGGCTTCCTATTACTTCTCTTGATAACAATATTCCCAACTCCCTCAGCATTCAAGGTTCTGTCATCAAGAAATCAAACCTTGCTTTTCTTGGAGGTGTCTAAATCAGTCAACCACTCCTTGTGATTGGTCATGTGATTCAAACAACCTGTATCAAGATACCAAGATTTAGATTGCGCAGGATCATCGCTAGTTGTTACCATTAACAGAACTGGATTAGAATCTGAATCTTCTTAGGCCACACATGCTTCATCATCACTTCCTTTCTTTTGTTTGCCTCTGCCAAACCAGCATTCATCTATAAAATGATCGCAATTTTGACAGTTAAAGCACTGCACTTTCCTCTTATCAAAGCCTTTTTTACCTCCTTTGGTTTTTGCAGATCCTCCTTTTTTATTTGAAGATTTAGGTCTGTCATCACCCTTTGATCTATCTTGGTTAGAAGATAAACCATTTTTGTTGAATTTCGTCTTTCCCTTCTTCCATTTTTTCTTTTCTCCTGCCCTTTTCTTGGTCACTTGAGCTTGCAAAGCTTGATCAACAGATTTTTCCAAACTTCTTTTATTCAATCTCAGTTCATGGGCCTCCAATGAGCCTTGTAGCTTTTCAAGACTCATTCTTTTGATATATTTGGACTCTTCAATTGGTACAACTATGTAGTCAAATCTGGGCTGTAGTGTGCACAAGATCTTTTCAATTATCTTTTACTCAGGAATTTTTTTCCCCACACCCAGCCATCGTATTGGTGATGCTCCGAACTCTGGTGAAGAAATCAGCCACATTCTTAAGATCCTCCATTTGCAACAATTCATATTGCCTCCACAAGGTTTGAAGTCTCACTTTCTTAACCTTTTCTCCACCCGTACAACATTTCTCCAAGATCTCCCAGGCCTATTTTGCAGTTGTAGCACTAGCAATCTTGTCGAAATTGGTCACATCAACATATTAATGCAGCATGAACAAAGCTTTGTTATCCTTCTTCTTGTTCTCCTTGTAGACAGCCTTCTGAGCATCCGTTGCACCCTCACTTAATTCTGGGTAGCCATTTTTCATGATTTCCAGCCCATCCTAGAAGCCAAACAGTGCCCTTATCTAAACATTCCATCTATCCCAGTTCTTGCCATCAAGAATTGGCAATTGCGTAGGGAAGTTTCCATTGGAACCCATCACTACTAATCCTTAAAGAAACAACACACTATACTGGTTTTCAGGTCCAAGAATGAACAAGCTCTGCTTACCAATTTGTTGGAATAAGCAGAACAAACACAGGAGAATTAGAAAGAGTTTCTGAAGAGCAGAAAATTTTATTGACAGCACACAACACCAATTACACATGGATTACACTATTTATAGTGTTTAATAATTAGTAACTAACTAACTGCAACTTATTTGAATTACACACAACATTAATAACAAAAAAAAAAGTTTTCAAGCATACATTCTGTTATCTTTTGCTTTTAGTTTAAGCTGATTCTTATTGTTTATTTTGAAACTTCAAAATTGTAAAGGAAAAATTACCATGCTTCTAATTCACTTACATCAAACGAGAGCGAGAATCAAAGGGGGAAAAGTAGTAAAAGGAGTTGAAAATAGAACCAGATAGTAGGGAATGACCCCAAGTTGTCGACAATGGTCAGAATGATCTTCTTCATCTCTCGAAACTCGCAGTGGTCAACGTTGCCACTCCGGTCCCTGTCGAACTTGTCGAAGATGGAGTCATAGAGTTGGTGAACTGCTTTAGGGGCGTGGGCACATTAATGCTGAAGTGCGTCTCGATAAGGTGTATGAGCTTTGAGCGAGACAAAATGTCGTCGTTGTTGAGGTCTAACACTGCAAACTACTCATTGTTGTTGGTGGGTTCAAGAGATATAGTGGATTTGGAAGATGAGAAGGAGAGTGGGAAGGGTAAATTGGAGGAAAGATTAAAAAAAAAAAAGAAAAAATCTGAATCATCAATTTAAAAACAAAGAGATTCAATGGTCCATAAATAGTTTCCCACGATGGGAGATATGTTTGAGTTTTCCACCCTAACCTGCCTAAAAAATGAGAAGCCCCCGAGTTTAGCTGTGTGTTTTGACTTTTATGGTGAGAAAGGTGAAAAAACATAGGCCTCGTGAGTGATTCAAATCACTCTTTTTTTGAAAACCATATGCAACCAAGATCTGAAATTATTGCTGCAAAATTATTAAGCATTTGACTTGTTATAACTACAGCTGGAGATGCAGCCTGTTGTAGCATGGTGCTACAATAGTTTTACAAAAAAGGTAACCTGTGGCAATATGTTTCTAACTTTACAAAACTGTGCTTCTCAAGCTTATAGAAAATGGCAAAGCTTTAGGTTTGGTTTGGTACCAACAAAATAGGATAGAAGAGAAGAAAAAAGCAATGAATTTTACTGTATTCCATCTGTTTGGTTGTAGAGAAAAGCGAAGAAATTTTTAAAAATATATGTGGGACCCACTTAAAAAAAATTCAGCACAAAAGAGCGATGATTTGTGCAGAAATGGCACGTTGCGTAATTCAAATCGATTTTGTTATCATACCAAATCGATTTTTGTAGCTTACGGTCTCTTTTTTTTTAAAGCAAAATCGGTTTACCCCCCTTTTGTTTTATATAAAATCGATTTCTTGATGCTGGTGTTTCATTATATAATAATAAAAACAATAATAATAATAAATAAATAATATTCATAATAAAAATAAAAATTATTAATAATAATAAAAATAATATCAATGATAAAATAATAAAAATATCTTAATTTCAACTATATTTCTTATCTATTTCTCTTTAACCAAATAACCTTAACTCTCACTCTATTTTTCACCTATTTCTCTTCTTTTCTCTTCCCTTCTTTTCTCTCTATTTCTTTCTTTTCTACCAAACGCACCTTTATGAAAAGCTGCAATCACACCTAGAAAAAAAGAGATTTGAATGGACTAACAAGATTTTATTTATTTATTTAATTATTATATTTGGTATTTATTTATGTATTTTTTTTAGTTTTCATTATTCATTTTTTAAAATTTTCTTTGCTTTTTTAATAATAATCTTTTTTTTATATTTGTTTTTTTAAAATATTTTTTCATTTATTTTTTATTTAATCGAACAAAATTGAGTGTTGAAAAATTAAAATAACCATCACTTAATAATATTAACGACTAAATTGACTATTACTTTTTAATTATTAAAATGTAATTTTTATTATTTTAATAATTAAATTGTCAACACTCATATTTTTATGGAGTGATTTTTAATATTACCCTTAAAAATATTATCAAGCAATCGTATACAATTATTTAATTTTAGTATATCATTAATATTTATATTTAAATATACCTCCATCCAAGTTATTATCTATATCAATAATTTATAACAATAATAAAGATAATACCCTATTTAATCTATACATATCGTTAGATTATTTTATTTTTAATTATTTTTCAAATTATTTATTACTCTTCTTGAAATTCTCGTGTTAAATTATTATTGAGTGCGTGAATCAAGTAATACAGTGTTGTTTCAGTTTAATCAGAGATTTCAAGTTTGAATCTTGAACATACCACTGCATTAAATACTCGTAAGGAGAACTTTGCTGTTTATAGTGGTTATAATAGGTTCGAGCTCCAGGTACAATATACATATAACATGTGGTCTTTGTTGAGAGGGGGAAATTAACTAAAAGTATTCCTTGACGGAGATTAGTTATCAATAAAATCAATTAGATACTTTACACCAATATTATAGTAAAAAGGTAAAATAATATGTGGTATCTACCAAAAAAATTCTCATATCAAATTAATCATATGAAATTATTAAAAAAATGAAGCTATTAAAAAATCAAATTAATATTTAAAAAAAATAATGTAGACGGACAGGGAAGGAGAGGCTGGGCAAACAGTTGCTTATAATTTTTGTGGAAAGAATGGATTACTTAGGATTCTGGTTGGAGGAAGTACCCAGCCAATAGCCATGGCAGCAACTATTCCTTTCTCTCTGCTTAGGTACTCATCCTCCTTCGCTTTCGTTTTCTCTCAATCACTCCCTTCGTTTCTATTACTTTTGTCTAATCCAATTCGATTGCAGGAACTGCTCGCCACTGAAACTGGCAACACCTTTCGCTCGCAAAGCCTCCAACTTTAGTCTTCTTCTCCCTCTTCAACCACGCAGGTTTCTCTTTCTTTCCTCGCTTTTCTGTTCGTTTAAGGCAGTTTGGTTCAAAAAGTGTCCTGACTCTGTGTAGAAAAATGTTAAGGTGAGTAATGCATGCAGCAAAAATGAGGGAATTTTAGTTTTCGCACAAAATTAGGGAGAGATAGAGAAATTTCTTTTATTTGTAAAAATAGGAAATTTCTCAAACTAATTGCTTGATAGTGTGTTTGGATTTGGATTGGTGGTAGGAAATCATGGTGAGAGTAATATTACAGTGAAATCAACACAGAAGCAACTGTTTGTTGCTTTAAAAATTCATGGTGAATGCAACTCACCATGTTACCAAACATGCACTAAAAGAAGGCATAAGTCATGGTTTTAAATTGCGGTCGCGGTTGCGGTTTTGCCGCATTCCTTGACATTGCGGAAAAGTGCGAGAAAATGAGGTTGATGCGGTCACAATTGTGGTCGCGATGCAATTGTAGTGAATCAAAAAATCTTTACGTTGTGGCCGCAATTGTGGTTGTGGACTGTAATTTAGAACTATGGCATAAGTGCTAAACAACATGTCGTTAGTTTGAGAGGAACTAGGTTCGGATCCCTTAAGAAAGGTCTTGAGTTCGAGTCCTGTAGATAGAAAAAACGTAGTTGGGAGGAGAGACTTCACTTAAGGTGGCTAGCCAGGTTTTCTGGCGGAAATTAGTCATTGGCAAAGTTGGTGAATATTTTGCACCAATAACATGGTGACCCAAAAAAGAAGGCCTACGTGCTTTTATAAATTGACTTGCATACTTTTACTTTAAAGGATGTATCTGAATTCTGATTGGCATTGTTACAAATATTTGCGATTCATCTGTTGTCAGTTAAATTTAAAACTGGATGTTTCTATTGATTTGAATTATACATGTTTGATTTCATCTTATGCAAACTTTTGTTGTAACTTGTCCACTCAAGCGTTTGTTTTGAAGCCATATGGTCTTTGCTTGGATTTTCATAACTATACTCTGGCTATGGACTTGCTGACTATAGATGCTTTTTGACATTTTGCTTACTTGTTACAGGTTGGTCTTTAGTACTTTTGCCACGAACAATGAAGAGGCTGCAGCAAAAGCAGCTGCTGTTAATTTTGATAGTGAAACTCCGACAATGTAATGACCCTTTCACTTGTAGCATCATTTTTTATCATGAATTTTCCCTTACTCATGGAAGTATAGTTATAGTATCATGATTATTGATTAAACTTAAATACAAGAAATTTCACTTCATGATACCAATTTTCCAAAAGATTCCACCAATATTGAACTGTGCTTCCCTCTCCCTCTAAGAATGATGTTCAAGATAGAGTTGACTTAAATTTAAAGGATTCACTGAGATGTAAAGATTTTAAACCTCAATTATGCAAGGTTTCCTGCACAGATGATAACTGTGACAGTCAATTTGAATTTTAGGGACTGGTAAATGTAATCAATAAAGTATGGCTGGGATCCTTTTGGGCTCCATACTCTATGCAAGATCTGTATTTCTTGATATTCATAGACACTGGTGCACACACATGCACAGACACATGCAAACTTATTATTGCTTAATCAGTTCTGTGTTTCTTTTCTTTATTTGTGTAATTTTGTGACCTCTACTTTCTTTCCAGATTTGATAAGATCATAAATAAGGAAATCCCTTCGAGCATTGTATACGAGGATGAAAAGGTTCTAGCATTTCGAGATATTAATCCACAGGCTCCAGTTCATGTTCTAGTCATTCCGAAATTTAGAGATGGATTAACACAACTTGGGAAGGTCACTAATCACCCTTTTTCTATGCGTATTGCATACACTGACAAAGTGTTTTACATGATTCTTCTGTTTAGTGACTCTTTTGCTTTTGCCCTCGCTCTGGCTACTGACATCATGAAAAAGAATAAAGACTTATATATAACTTTCTGTATAATATTTTAGGGAAGTGATTTCTGGGAAAAACTCTTTCCACATGAAAATTAGTGTACTGAAATTGTATGGACTATGCAATTGTTTATGTCAAGACATGCAAATGGAAGATAAGAAGCATCATTGAAAATAACTGAGAAAATATTATTTATAAGTGAGGCCGCTAAGGTAACAAGTCTTGATGACTTGAAGTTCAGTAATCTCCCATCACATGCTTGTCTAAGAGGAAAACTAATATGAATTTAAACAGAAAAAAATTACTGATTTTAGCTACTCAGAATATGTTGGTTTTGAATTTGTGATGTGTCTAATCCATAATTTGCAGATTACATTATTTTCCTATTTATCTCATGGTAGTCCAATTTTGAATATGCTTTCACATTATACAGCCCCTAGAAGATACTTTCTGATTTTATTTTTTTATTATCAATCTTTATTAAATATTATTTTCAAGCTGGTTGCAGATTTTTGGTTAACTTTGACCATTGAGTTATTTGGATGTCTCATTAGATAGCAACATTACACTGGGGCTTTTTTATGATCTGATGGTTCTAAAGATCTTCAAGTGTTTATATGCCAAAAAAGGAGCAAATTTTTCTTTAAGGCCACTCCACCCACTCTAGCATATCTTCCAATCTCTCTCTTTGCAGCAAGGAAAAGAGGTGTTTATTTATGTGATATATAAAATCTCCTTTAACAGGCTGATAGTAGACATGGGGAAATATTGGGTCAACTTCTCTATGCTGCCAAAATTGTAGCTGAGAAAGAAGGCATCGTTGATGGATTCCGTGTCGTAGTCAACAATGGTCCTAGTGCCTGTAAGCTTGTTTCTTGTCAACAATTTATCTGGATCTTTGTCACTTGCTTATAGTGATGCCACTACCCACAAACTTCGTCTTCTCATACTCTTTATTTTGATTAGGTCAATCTGTGTATCATTTGCACTTGCATGTATTAGGTGGGAGACAGATGAATTGGCCACCAGGTTGAAGGTTGAAAGTTAATTCTTGTTAAATATAACTGCCTATTTTCTGATGAATCTCTCATGGATATTTCTTCTTCAAGAGTTGTAATTTTGAGACCTATATATAAATAATCTAGCAACAACTGATCGTTCAGTTTGGTTAAATGATTGTTCAGAGGGAGCCTATCTATAATTAAATAGAAAGGGTGGAAAGCTCTTGTTACTTGGAAAACCTGACCTTGTTAGGTCTCAAATAGTATTGAGTAGAATATTTGGTCATCTTGCCTCTGAATGAATTTTATTTTCATAACATCCATTAACTTGTCATGGTATTGTACTGTGATTGATTAATTCTGTGGTAAAGAAGCAAAGTAGCACTATTTTGTTGCAATGGTACAAAACACTCATCGCATAGTTTGGCCCAAGATTTCATCTCATTTTGATGTAGGAAAATTTTTCACATACAAATTTTAGGTTAAAATATATTTTTGGTGCTATATATGTCACAGTTTTAATTTGGAGCTTATAAAAAAAAAAAGGTTTTAATTGATTCTTTTTTATTTTTTTTATTTTTATTTTGTTCCTATTATTTGTTTTTATTAAATAGTGTGAGTTAACATGTAGTTATTATGAAATATAAAGACCAGATTAGAATTTATTGTTACATAAATGACCGAATATAGTGTTTCTTGTCCCTTCATTCAATACTCATCTTCAATTTTGGGTTAAAATGTTATAGGTGTGAAGTATCTATCGATTTTATCGATAATTAATCTTTATTGGAAATTTGGTTGGTCACTTTTAGTGGAAACTTTTCTCTCAGTGATTTTTTATTTTTATGTACAAGACTTGAATTTGAGACTTTGTTTAAAAAATTCGAGTCTAGTTTTATTTAGACTAATAACATGTTGCTATAGTAATCTTTAATTTGATCTTACATTTGAAAGGAAGGATTATAATTAAAAATAATTATCTGTATAGGACTTAATTTAATTTTTTTAAAAATTAAATTTAAAAATGGAAAGACTTGATTTTAAAAAAACTAGAAAAGCTAACATTACAGATGATCTTGAAACTAAAATTTAGAACCAACTCTTCTTAACTCACTTTTTAAAATATCATTTATAAATGTAAATTTTTTTTTTGTTTTGTTTTTGTAACTTCAATTCATTTAAAATCAATTCTCTTAACATCAATTTTCGTTAAAAACTGAAGCTTACTCAATGACTTTTCTTATTTGCAATGACTCCACCATTTCTGACCGAAAATCAATTCTTTAATCATTAGCGCTGAATGACTTTTTCATATTTACGTTGACTCCAGCAGCTACCATAACTGATGGATGTATTTGAATGTGTATCTGATGAACAGTACCACCAAGATGTCGGTAACATTAAGTCATTAGCATTAATCAGAACTTCCCGTTAGGCGTTGCCTATTTGTGAGACCCAACTCAGATAAATTTTCTGTTCAAAGGACAAAATTTATATATAATTTGTATTGTTCTTTGTTACCAATTAGAATTTTACTTCAATAATTGACCTAATAAAAATTGTATTAACATAAATAACTTAAATATGTTTAATTCTTATAAAATGGGTGAGTTTTGATTTTGGTATTTGTAATTTTTTTTGTTATTATCCCTAAAAAATATAAAATTATTGTTTTTGGTCCTTATTGTTTAAATGTTTAACAAAAGGTCAATTAACCGTTTTAGATGATACCTATTAGTGTCTGTGGTATTATGTCAGTATGTGATACTTTCAAAATATTTTTTAGATTTATAAAATGAATGTTATTTATTTATCTTAAAATAAATTTTAGGGACCAAAAATAATGATTTTAGATTTTTGAGGAATGAAATAAAAAAAAAAAGATTTTATAAGAACTAAAACCAAAATTTACTCATTTTCTAAAGACTAAAAATAATGATTTAAATTTTTAGACAGATGATAAACTAAGAATTTTTTTTACTGAGACCAAAATCAAAATTTGTTTATTTTATAAGGACTAAAAACATATTTAAACCTAATATAAATTATAAAGA
Source organism: Spatholobus suberectus (assembly GCA_004329165.1). Classification (NCBI taxonomy): domain Eukaryota; kingdom Viridiplantae; phylum Streptophyta; class Magnoliopsida; order Fabales; family Fabaceae; genus Spatholobus; species Spatholobus suberectus. The sequence goes on along the minus strand of CM014729.1, from coordinate 33,248,694 downwards.
TAAAATTTTAATGTAATTAGATAATAACTAAAAAGCATCTAAGTATACGTATGCTTTGTCCCTCAAAAATTTATAGTCAGTGGCATAGGCAAGACTTCACTTTCGGGCTTCGGCCACATGAAACGGTGTCTAACTCCGCAACCTGCTTAAGCAGTTTCCCCTTTCCTTGTCACATTCACACACTATTATTTTAATAAAAAAAACTTAGGTGCAATTCCTTAAATATTTTTAATACTGTTTTTTAATCAAAATTAGAATTTAATCTAGGTAATTTGTATTGATATTTAATATATACAAATTACTAAAATAAAACACTAATTTTAATTAAAAAATAACACGTAACACACCTAAAGAACTTCACTTTTAAGTTTTGTCCTATTTTAATTTGGGTCTTCTACTCTACTTGACCAATCACTCATTCATTCGCTTTTACCACTTCTACATCAAAAAAGTTCCCACACACTACCACTTCTAATGCACCTACAAGAGGCTTCTCCTGAAACGCCTAGAATCTTCTGTTTACTCACTAAAATCACCAGGATCCCCGTCACCATGATCACAGAGGATCTTTTTCAACATGAAGCGTAACTTACTTGCAAATGTAATTTTCATTTTCCCATTTGCTAGAGATCAAGGTCGTATACTTTCATATAACTAGAAATTCGGGGTCCTGACAACGGTCTTTGGCAGCATTTGCCATAATTTGGATCAGGAAAGAGGGGTCATCTCCACTTCAGAATTTGGCAAGTTTGTTTGCTTCCAGGCCCAAGTTTTTTCTTTGTAATACTTGGTCATGTAAGTTTCCTAAGTCCTTTCTGCATAGAGTTTAACACATCTCGTTGGACTCTACGCTGGTGCAAAAAATTGCTTTTGGATTTTAATAATTTAATATGGTTCATTGCCCGCATTAAAGTAATAATTATGAATTATTGGATAAGCATAACTAGAAACTTATCTGTCATAATTTTTGGTACATTAACCAATTATGAAGAAAACAATAAGAAAATTATTGGAGAAACTAACAGAAAGCAGCCAACTAGTACATTAAGGTTTTTTTTTTTTTTTTTTCTTGAAGAGTAGTATATCAACTAACTTTACCAAGTGTATTCGTGAGTATATTCCAATCAATGCAGACTCTCCTACTGCTATTAGATTTGGAACTTGTTAATCAGACGGAAACAGAATTGATGCTAGTCCTTATTAAAGTCGTGCTTTAAGGGTGAAACTTGTTGTTATCTTTTCCGTTTGCATAGAATTTTGAGGCCTTGAGTATTTTAGAAGTTAAGGACTATACTTTTACCTAGACATGTCAACCCCTTTTCAGCCCAGGGAGTAGATTATAGTTACTTCCTGTGAACTGAGGGTTGTGCTTGTGAGAAATGAAAGCTCGGATGGGTTGAAAATTAGAAGTTCAAATAATTAATTGGAAAGATAAAGAAAGCATGGAATGAAAATGGAGTTATCAACATTTCAATCAATCCTTAATATTTTCATGTCTGACGGGAGATTAAAATGAAGTGATATTGCATTATAAACAGTTTAAATAAAACATATTTAGCACCTTCTACACTAAGCAACAACAAGTGGAAAACCCTCTTCACATTCAATTCCCTACAAATTTTTCTTCTTCCAGTTTGACCTTCCCAAAACAAACACATGCTAAATGGCAGTAGAAGGATACAAAAATGTCCTGTGTAGCCAGCCCCCAGCCCTATTACCAAAGTGTCTCTAGTTATTAATCAATACCATATTTTCTGAATAATAGCACTGAATTGATTTTTTTTTTTTAATTGATATGAGAGGTATGTTTGAGTCGTTTGGTAAAAACTATGAAAATGTCATAATTTTCTTATCCGTTCACATATCTTCTTTCGCAGTTGTGTTCTTAACTTTTGCATCAAGTTCAACTATTTCTAGCCCACTTTTCCCCAGTAGTTAGCGCACACACATGTTAAGAAATAATATACTATTGTTTGTAATCAAGAAAACTAAAATATTACTATGATATTATTTTATATTTGTCTTAGTTTTGTAGCTTACCTGGATATTGAAGAAGATCATGACAATGCAAATCTCAAGTAAAAAGTTTGACCGAGCACCAAGTATTCGGCGGCTATTTCCACCCAAAAATCTTGAGGAAAGCAATGTATGTGACACATGTTCTGTTCAGTTCCTCAACCGTCAATGTAATACGGCAGAAAGCAGAATCCATCAAGGCTCTAGTTCAAAACCACTTCTGTTAGAAGATGTGGCTCCTAGCCCCAGAGATTCCATATCTTCTATTCCTTCCAATGTCATCGAACATGCTGTATCAATATATCAAGTAGTTGATCAGTCAAGTACTTCTGCAATTTCATCTCTTCAAGTTGATGATCAATTGGATATTGAGCACATTAATTCTTCAGAACCCCCATCAAATTCATTTCCTGCCTTCAGTAAGTTTAACACGCTGATTGTACATTATTTAAAAATTGTTACTCCATGGTCCATTGCTTTAGCATCTTAGAAACTCTTTGTTTCTATTATAGGCCCCTAGATTTATTAGCGCAGTACTCTGCCTGGTGTGGTATGGAATTAGTAGTTAAAAAATGTGTTGATATTCAATGTTTGCATGACAGGAGATAAAATACCAATGAATCTTCACGTGTATTTGCCCTTATATAGAGCTGCGTTGAAAGGTGATTGGGAGAAGGCAAGTGAGTTCCTAAATTTGCATCCTGGTGCAGAGCATGCCAGGATTTCAAGAGGGTGGGAAACAGCTCTTCATATTTCAGCTGGAGCTCGACGCACCAAATTTGTGGAGGAACTGGTCAAGAGAATGAGAGCTATGGACTTGGAAATTCAAAATAAAGATAATAATACTGCACTTTGTTTTGCTGCTGCATCTGGGGTTACCAATATAGCAAAGCTGATGGTGGAAAGCAACAGAAACTTACCTGGAATACGAGGAAGTGAAGGGGTGACACCGCTTTATATAGCTACATTACTGGGCCAAAGGGACATGGTTTGGTATCTCTATTCAGTGACCAATCACGAAATGCTAAATACAGAAGACTACTTTAGCCTATTAATTGCTGCTATATCTACAGATTTATATGGTAACTTCCCAAAATGAGTTATGAGTCCATTTAAGAAAATTAGAAGTTGTAATAATTCATCCATGACTGTTTCTCAGATTTTGCCTTACATGTGCTTGAGTGTCGACCACAATTAGCGACTTATCATGGTTTGAATGGCGAGACAGCTCTACATGTGTTGGCAAAAAAACCTTCATCATTTACCAGTGGCATTCAACTAGGAATCTGGGAAAGATGCATCTATCCATGTGGGTAACACACTATGAAATTGTGAAATTGTTACATTTAATGATATCTTTTCTTATTATTTTGAATGTCATCTTTATAAGGTCCTTATGTAGACAGATTGTTTGCTTCTGTCTTATGCTCGCTGTATTTATAATTCAAGCACTATACATGAGTTGAAGTGTCAAGGCCTATAAAAGAAAATGATTCCAATAAGAAGTTAAGTTCTTTAAAAGAAATGACACGGTAAAGTTTCTTTTTGAAGGGATCCAAGTCAAACTAAGAACTGACAACAGATGCCAGTTTAACAACTGCAAATCCCAGGTGCCTTCAACTTTTCAGGGTATGTTATATTCTGTCTGCTGGCAAATATTAGGAGCAACATCCATAAAGAAATGAGCTTTCACATTCACAATAAGCTTTAGACTTCATGAATCTTTTTCACACATTCGTGATACATAATTAGAATGATAATTTGACACAATCATTCATGAACTCTTAATACTGGTCAACATAAAAAACATTAACAATCACATTTCCAAGGTCACCAACAGATTTGAATATTTAACATAAATGAGCTGTTGCTTCTCTATTATGTCTATGAATCAGGATATTTGTGATGTGATTTATTATTTAACAATGTATTTGATTGAAGTTGCAGATAATCTATTGGTGACTGGACTCTGTCAAGCTGTAAAATATCTTGGTATGCAGCCAACTTGATGCTCTCACTACAGTTATTTGTTCTTGAGCTAACTTGATGTACTGTAGTGCCAGGATTTGAAGCAGTTCAGAAGAAAAAGATATTGAATGCACAGGCTTTAAAGTTAGTGCAACGTCTTTGGGAACTAATAGTGTCTTCAGACGAAATACAACATGGAGACTTAATTAAAAGCCCTTTGTCACGAGCCCTATTTATTGCTGCTGAATTCGGGATTCCCGAGATTGTAATTGAGCTTCTTTACTCATATCCTGATCTACTTTGGAAAGTTGACAGCCAAAATAGAAGTCTTTTTCACATTGCAATCATGTATCGTCAGGAAAAAATATTTAACCTGATTTATGACATAGGGGCACATAAGGATCTGATAACTTCTTACAGAGACAATAATAATCACAACATACTGCATTTGGCTGGAAAATTGGCCCCTTCAGATCAGCTTCATGTTGTATCTGGTGCAGCACTGCAGATGCAAAGGGAATTATTGTGGTTCAAGGTCATTGTTCAATCATTATTCTGTTGTCAGCTAAGTTTTAGTTGCTCATCGAGTGTTTTAGGTTGTTTTGACACATTTTATTTCTTGAATTTGCAGGAGGTGGAAAAAATCATACAACCTCTATTCAAGGAGATTAAAGATTCTGAAGGTAGGACACCTCAAATATTATTTACTGAGGAGCACAAGGGGTTGGCCAAAGAAGGAGAAAAGTGGCTGAAGAACACTGCTTCATCATGCATGCTAGTGGCAACACTTATTACTACTGTGATGTTTGCAGCAATCTTTACAGTACCAGGTGGGAACAACAACAATAATGGCTACCCTATTTTTATGCACACTACATCCTTCAAAGTGTTTGCTCTCTCAGATGCTCTTGCATTGTTCTCCTCGGTAATATCTGTATTGATGTTTTTGTCCATACTCACCTCAAGATATGCACAGGAGGATTTCCTTGTGTCACTGCCTAAAAGGTTGAGTGTTGGCATTGCAACCCTTTTCTTCTCCATCATCACAATGCTCATAGCTTTTGGTGCAACTTTCTTCATTGTACTTGGCCATCAATTGGCATGGATTGTCATTCCAACAACCCTTGCTGCTTGTATCCCAGCAATATTGTTTGCCTTTTTACAGTTTCCTCTTCTTGTTGATACAATCTCCTGTACTTATGGAGCTGGCGTATTTGCTCGTTGAGGTAATTAGGTAAATACAATTCATTCTAAGTAATTAGCTTGAGTTTGAGTTTTCATTTTGGTTTTGAGCTGTGAGTTCTATGCCTGCTAACTCTATGCTTACTTGTGCTCAATGCTCATACTCTATAATATACTTATTAGTGTTGTTACAAATTTATATAGGCTTGGTTGATTTAGGTATGCTTTTAATAAGCAAGTGGACATTCTATTCTTTTCTCCCATTATAAAATGGTTGTATGATGTTTATGCAAAATTTGTTGCTTAGATACGTAATCAGACTACACATCCTCTATGTTAACTAGTTCTTATTCATTAACATCCCATGATAGCTTGATATGAATACTTATTATTATTTTCACTGTAACCGTGTTAAAGAAGGCTGACCATTCACATAGTTCAAGAATAATCAAACTTTTTTCACTCTTTCTATTTGTCGTTTTACCTTAACAATACGTATGAACTGAGGACATCATACAGTGTTAAGCCTCAAATTTTGATACGTTAAATTTCTTTTTACCATCTTGGTTTATTTTTGAAGCAATATGTTCAATTTTCAAATTTGTTTCAAGATGTTCTTGTTTAATTTTTCTTTGTACGGAAGCCGCCTCTTTTTTTTTAATGCATACCAAAAGACACCATAAAGTATAGAATTAATATACTAAAATTTAGTCCGTGAAAGTTAAAACGTGTTGTTTTGGTTTCTCGATTCATCTATAAAATTTATTATTTTGAGAAATGAAATAGTTTACAACTTAGTAGGATATTAGTTTTAGAGAAAATAGGCAATACACTGACGGTGTAAAATAATTTTACACTGTCATTCAATTACAAACTATCATTTATTGTAAGTTTGTTGATTTTTATACTAAATGCTTTAAAAGTCGTACCAACGATGAATATCAATTGGTTGACAGTGTAAAATATTTTATACTGACTATACATAACCATTAAACTTAGTTTTATTCTTTATAAATCTGAGTTTTGTTGATTTGTTCCCTTATTTTTAAAAAACAAGCATTTTTTTTCCCTAACTTTTATCATTGACTCACTAAAAGTCACCAAAGGAATAAAAATTGACCATAGGAGGCTTATTCTTGTTAAAATAAATTAAAGTATTATTATATCTATTAATCTCTCTCTAGAGGATTATAATTTTTTAAAATAATGTTCAAAGGGGTGTAATTTAAGAATTTATTAAAGAAGGAAAGTATAATTTATATGTCTATCTAGAGTGTAAGTACCCTAAAAAATCGAGTATAATTTTTGGATGCGATAACTAGAATTCTAGATAACTAATTACTGTATAAACGGTATAGTCACCTTATACTACTATTAATTTTATCTTAACTCATTAGAAGTTCAAGGCGCTTAGTTAAGCTTACTAATTAACCTCCTAATTATTTTAGAGTAAATTGATAAAATTATCTCTTTTTCAACCCTATAACCAACCACGGCATCTAGAAGTGGAGTGTGTCCCAAATTTAATCCAGAATTGTTAGGGATGGATTGGTAAGGGTAATAAATATACACTCCATTCCTTTACAACTCACTACCAGCGTTTTTTTTTCCTATCTCTGTTTACTTTTTTTCATCACATCACATTTAATATCTATCACTTTCTCTTTTCATTTTTTTCTTTTTTCTCCTTAACTCTCCTCCCTCTACCCAAAATGAAGTGTGCTTTTTTTTGGTTAAGATATCATTAATTAAAAATGTCCAACAACACTTGCAAAAGTATAAGATGCTAAACAAAATGGAGTTTACCATGTGAAATAGCATTTACTCGATGGGTCTGACTCACCTGAACCATTTTATTTTAGTGCGATGGGCTGGATTTTAGAACCTGCAAATCTGCTTAGCTTTTTTTGTAACTAAAAATTAAAAAAAAAAATGTAATTTTTATGGCTATTTTATGATTTTGATTTTGATCATTGTCAGTTAAATTTGTCATAGTTTGGTATAAGACTTTAATTTTTTTTTTAATTTTGTTATTTTTAAATATATTTTTTGTCCTTTTTTTGTTTAACTGATATTTTTTTTATTTGTTAATTTTTAGGTCGAATAGTCTATCAATCTATCCTAGAATAAGATGAATTGATATTTTTTGTTCTTGAAATGGGGCGGGTTTAATCCATCTTGTTTGTTCACTCATTTTGCCAACCTTAATAATTGTAAGTGAAGAGAGAATTGAGAGCAGAGCATTTTAGCTTGGTTGTACTTTGAACGCCTTGAGACAAAATTAGAGCTTTGTTCTAGTTGTTCTTCTCTATCGGTTTGTAGCGAAAGACATCTAGGTATGAGAGAAGAGGCTCTCAGTTTCTCGAGATTGAGTTATAAATGTGCTGGTACTAGAGCACGCAATGGAATGTAAAAATGACCTGTTTTTTTTTTTTTTTTTTTTTTTTTGTGAGAACAAAACAAACAACAACTAACACAATACCAATAATAAATAGTAGAAAATCAAACAAGGACGCACCAAAATTTTTAACATGAGATTTTTATTATTGTGACTAAATGAAAACCACGGGATCAAGTTAAGAAAACCTTTCAATATAAAATAATGGATACACCAATAAAGTTTTTCTAATACAACCAGATATCAACAAATTACCAAAATCATCACTAATAAGGTGGAAATAAAAATAAAAAATGAAAAACCCTGACCAATGAGATAATTGACTAATTAATGGAGAAGGTATTGAAACACCAATGCGATAATTGACTAGTTAACGGAGAACGTAAAACACCAGATAAAATATATCAGAATAAAATTATCAATAACATGAACAACATATTAAAATTTGGTTAAACTATTGATTAATTTCCTGCACTTTTAGGTATTTTTTAATTAGGTCCTATACTATTTTTTTTAATTAAGTTCTTAATCTTTTAATTTTTTTTTAATTGGGTTACTGAGATTAAATAAATTATATTAAATATAATATTAAAAAATTAAGGACTCAATTAATAAAAATTAATACAAGAACCTAATTAAAAATTACCTAAAAGTTTAGAATCTTCTCAATAGTTTAACCTTAAAATTTCAACTAAAATAAAACACATTTGCTCTAGTAATCATCTACACAAAGAGACGGACCAAGAATTATTTTCTTTCATCCTCGTTGTCTTTGCATTTAATTTTTTTCTTTTTAAGTTTTTGCTCCGTAAAACAAGGAACACAATTCCTTGTACATTGCAAGGGGTACCACGCCTCTTTTAGTTCGATTTGAAATTGATGGGTTTCCATTCATTGTTACAACCATCCTTTTTTTATTATTCAAAGCAGTGTAGGTCCCACTTGAAGAGAGACTCACCAGACGTACAAATCTTCCCATCACGATACAAGTGGAACCATATCTTTCTATCTTGGAAATTATACTTTAAGACTTGAGCTTCTCTCTTAGGGCGCGTTCTAGCGTGAACAAGTGCGACAAATGGTTTACACGTAGCGTGCACCTATAAACAGTAGCAAAACAAAAACGTAAAAATTAATTCGAAATTTATATATAATTGTAAAATGACCAATAACCACTCTTTCTCTTATTTGTCTCTCATTTTCTCTCTCATGAACCCTTCCTTTGGATGGCCGCCACCGATATCAATTCTAGCCACCATGGGCCTCGTTTTTGAAATCTAAACCGATAGAATCTCTCCTCCCGTTACCCTCTATCGAAGCCCCAAGAAGATTTCCCCTAATCGAAACCTTGATCGAACCTTAACTGTGGCCTTTAAAGCTATTTCCGGCCACCACCTTAAGCATCTTACAAATCTACTTCGATTAAATCCTTTCTCGTGTCAACCGTAACAAAACCTTCCTTTTATTGTTGATTCTACACTGTATTTTTTTTTCATTTTTTCTTAAAGGATAATTTAAACGTTTGATTCTATTTATGAGAGGATAATTTTACAATTGTTCGTCTTTATCAAAATTCTAGATTTTTAAGTGAATTTAAATTTGTAGGAAATAAAAGCTTTTGATTCTATTTGTTTAACTTGGGAGTTTGGAAGAAGTACGTATTGAACATCTAAAATGGTTTTGGAGGGGCTAGGTTGTGATCTAGATATTGGTATTGTGTGAAATCTTGTCCAAAGTTGATGTTCTAATTTCACTTGCTACGAGTGTGTGGTGTTATTTTCTCCTTTAATTGTTTGATTTGTTTCCAATTTCAAGATTTATTGACTTAGTGATGCATTTTTAAATGTGGGACTTTTACAATGAATGAAGCAGATGATCTACCTTGATGAAATGTGCCATTTGTTACTTGAAATGCACTTTTCGAGTGGCTAATATTATTTAAACGTTTTATCGGGGTCAAAAACTGCCAATAAATGCGAAATTAAACAATTTACTGGTACAAATTTTGGCAGTTTTTAACTACCCAAATGCGAAGTTAAGTAATCTACGATACAAATTATGACAGTTTTTAACCGCCACTAATTGTTTATTATTTTCTAGTGGAAATACCAGCATTCATCTAATAAGCCAGTGCTTCACAACAATAGTTTACATCTTCATAAAAGGGAAGTGAAACAATAGAAAGAAAAAAAATGAAGAAATCCCCATTTTCGAAATGGCCATCAAGAATCACATTAGAGGATTGGAATAGGTTTTGGGCTTCGGCTTCGGCTTGACCTCAATCTCGTTTACACTGCAACCATAGATAGCATCTTGTTCATTGTTGGAATTGGTAACCCTTGTCTGTCCTTGTCCCCTACCATCATTGCTAAAGTGTAATCTAACCACTGGACTTGGATCATGGCCGTTAATATGAATCCACTACCGACACAAATTTTTGGACCAAGCTCTATTTCTTAGCAGCACCAACATCCCACCGCAAGGGACTCCTCTTCTTAGTTTGGGGTCAAAAAAGTCTATTCACTATTTAAATTATTTTTATTATGATATTTTCACTAATTGGGTTTTTTTTATTATTGAAATAATCAGCATCGTTCATTTACTTTAAATTATATCCAACGGTACTAAACATGTGACTCACCAGTGAACCATATATTTCATAGGTTCATCGTAGAATTTGCCCTCTCTTTGTAGTGGTTTATAATCAACATATTATTATCACATTATCATATATATGTATGATCTTTTCAAGCTTAAGCATCCTGAAATTTAATATATCTTGTATCTAATGATATCTAACATCAATATGCTTTGATTATGGAAGTAGAATACTTACCCAAGGTGAATGGCACTTTAATTTTTACAATAGAAACCTATGCGTATGCAAAAAATTCTTCTTTTATGATAAATTTGTAACACCTTCTCTTTTGTTTACATTCTTTTCTATTTTCTTTGTGATTTATTTTTGAAAATTTGGATAGGAATTCGAAAATATTGAGAGACATCATTGTGTTTAGAACAACAAATACTATTGAGTTTTATTTTTAATATTTTTTTTGGACTGAAGCCCAAAAAATGACTAAAATACCCTTAGAAGTTAAAAATTAAATATAAATTAGTAAAAATGGTTAAAATTTAGAACATTTATATTTTTGAGCTTAGAATAATATTTATAATAATAAAATTTATTTTTGGGAATTTTTTAGAATTATTTCAAATTTCTGTGTAAATTGATCAAAATACCTTTTATTAATTGAGTAGGCTCAACCAGTGTGATTTTGACTCAGAAAAATTCTAGAAAATTATATAAAATATATTTTTAAGTGTAAAATAATTTGGTGGAATTATTTTATTAGTTTGTAAATTATTTTGAATAAAACTAAGTGAAAATATCATTATACTCTTGGTTAATTTAAAAGTTGACAAGACTGCCCATAGCCTCTTGAGATGGTATTTTCGGCTAGCCCAAGAGAATTACCATGCCAATTTACTTCTACCATTTACCTAGGGTGAAGAAGAAAAGGATAATATCAAAAATTTTAATTAAATTAAATTACCTAATTATTAAAATTGTTAACCACAAAACTTACGTGAAATTAATAATTAGCATTGGCTTGACCGACACTATTAATATTTAAAAAAATAAAATCAATTAGCATTAGCTTAGCCGACACTATGACCTATGTTATTTAATTTAATTTTCAAAAAACAAAATTGAATTCAAAAGGTTGCGTCTACCTAGTGTTGGCGTCGTGGCTGACACTAACATTTCCACTCTAATACTCATGGTTCTTGTAGTGCTATATAATTAAATAGATGAATAATAATCCATCTTCTCTTATTTTCAAATCCAATGAATCCTCTAATTAACACTTTATGAATTAAAATGAGTCCAACATATTTTGTTTTCATAGTAGAATTTCTTTTAAATTTAAATTTATAATAGTTTCTTATATACTAATTATAGTATTTATTTAGCGTTGTTTAAATTTTAAAAATAATTAGTTTTTCAATTTTATCTTAAAAAACCTGACTTTGTCAATCAATGGCTGAAATCACTAGTTAGTGGATTGCGTGTTCCTGTCTACAAGACACCAAGGAACTGTGACAATCTTAATTAGTGCTGTCTTGCTACTAACCCAATTCTTTGTCCTCAAACAAGGCTTTTTGAGTTGGACTTGTTCTTTATTCGAAAGGTTACGCAGTAACAGGTTATATTGCAGCATATTCTTGCTGCATATCAAGTGGCTATTTGTTAACTAATTAGCCAGTCTCAAGCAAGATGTTTCACTCCTTAATACACATGCTCAAAGTAGAGTTTTACTACCTTGAGTTCTGAAAGGGAAGGAATAAGATTTAGTTATGACTTACGAATACCTGATGAAAGAATGTGTTAATTAGAATTTTATAGTGGAAAAAATTCTCTCTCTCTCCCTCCCCGATATTTTTTTTGTTAGATATAATAATATAAATAAACAAAAGATTCGTTTAATGTTAAATTCTCATATTTTCTGTTTGTAGACAGTATGTAAATTCTATCAAACTTCATTGAAATTGTTGGTCTTTCCTAATCTTGCAAGAAAGTGTGTCTTCTCCTAAATCCTAATATAAATTTTTTACATAAAAAAATTGCAAGTAAACGGGAAGGACTTATTAAAACAATATCTAGAGTCTAAGAATTAATTAGGTTGAACAAAAAAGTTAAAGATATTTTATTTACAAAAGAGAAAAAGTTTAATGTGGTTATATACATTTTTTTATAAATAATCATTATATAAAAGAATAATTTTTCAACAAATATTTATTATTATATATGTTTATTTATTAAAAAATCTCATTAAAAATAAAAATATACAGTTTTAGTTTTTAAAAAGAAAATAAATAGGTTATTGACTGATAATATAAAACAGTTTTACATTGTTATCTAATCATAAACTACCATAAATTATAAATTTATTAACTTCCATAATAATTATCTTACAAGTTATACCAATGGTAATTTCTAATTGGTTGACATTTATACTGATAATGCAAAGTCATTAAACTTTTTTAAAAATAAAATAATAGGTATAAAATGTTAAATATAAATCCGCAATAGCTTTATATTTAACAACCCCTGGAATTAAGGGTCCGTTTGTTTTGCTAAATTTCATGGGATTGGACGGCACAAAAGCATTTGTCCCATGTTTGTTTAAAATAATAGTTAGAGAACAACACAAAATAAGGGGAATAGGATTGGACAAAAGTCTAAAATTTTGTTACTCAACAAACCATAGGACGACTTTTTGTCCTAAATACAAAATACTCAAAAAGAAAATATCCCATCATTGTCGTTGCTATCACTACCATCACCACTGTCGCCGCTACCACCATTGTTAGTGCTGCCACCACTACTATCATGGCTGCCGCCACCACCACCTTTGTGGCTACCTTCACCACCACCACCATCTCCATCGTTGTTACCACCACCACTATTGTCATCATTACCATTGTAGTCATTGCTACCACCATTGCCATTGTCTCCACCACCACTATCATCATTGTTACTGCCACCACCATCATTATCGTATTAAGATAATTAATATAAATTGTATTAATATAATTAATATTAAAAAAAGTATTACAGTAAATCTCACACTATTTTGCTTGTGTTGTTCGTTATCCACCAAACAATGTATAGGATAAAAAATTGTCCTGTAATTTGAGTATTTATCTTGAGCTGTTCTTGCAATGTTATACCTTATTGCGTGTTAAACGCACCCTAAATCTCTTCGTATATGAAAACTTTTGCCATCTACATCGTAATTTAATTAAGACATGAACACTTGTAAATAAATATTTTTATACCACCGATTAAAAATATAAACCGAAAAATATTTAATAATAATTAAAACATTCATTATATAATAATTATTCAATATTTTTTAAATAATGAAAAAAAGTTAATAAATATATTAAATATTCCTTCTTTAATTTTCATTAAAAACACTAAAACACTCCATAACCAGACAGATTTTGACTTTGTCCAAATTATCCTTGTATTACATATATATTATTCTCTATTTATTTTGAAATAGTCATAAAAAATATTTAATATTTAAAAATAATTTTATAGATGGATTAAATATTAATTAATTAAAAATTGTTAATAAATGGATTGAATATTTTTATTAATTAAATTATGGATGAGTTAGATCTTTTAATGAATTTTTAATTTTTAATAAATCATAAATGAACTAATAAATTATTTTAGTCCATTCATACCCATTTTGTTCCCACCCGTGTCAATATCTTATTTAACATTTCAATTATTGAAGAGAATTTTCCAGCTCATAGATCTTCCTTTCTTTCCACTCTTATGCTCTTCACATTCTTATTCCCTTTCAAAATTCCTGCTTCCTTTTCTTACTTACCCTCGCCTTCTACCGTGTTCTTTCCCCTCTCTCTCTCTTTCTCTCTCTTTTCACTCGTTGCTTGTTTCAGACCTTCTTTGATTCTCCTTCCTTAGGTTCCGCTTGGTCGTTTCTTTTTTTATTCTTTACCTATCGGCCTGCTCTCTTTTTCTTTTTACTTCATGTTTCTCGTGCTCTCTTTATTGTTTATTGAAGCTACATGTAGCTTGTCAAGAATCTTGTTTATTTCATTTAGATTTAATTATCTTTTTTGTCTTTATAGATACACAAATTTTCTTTTTTAATTTTAATAGTTAGAAATAATTTGTTTTAGTCTTTATATATGCACTTTCGATATCAGTTTAGTCCTTACTATTTTAAATCGTTACAAATTGAATAAAAAAGTCAAAAATATTAATTTGTGACTGTTTTTTATTATTAATTTTTATTTTGTGACAGTTTTATTTCACGAAATTAAAACATATTTGACAGTAGAGAACAATTAATATAAAAATACATGCATAGAGACTAAAACAAATTATTTTTAATTGTAGAAACAAAAAAAAAATCTGTATAGCTATAAGGGAAAAAAAATAATTAAACGTTTCATTTAACAGTGGACATGAATACAAAAAGTTGACCCACTGCAATTAAGTAAAAGGATCAAGTGTTCAGTGTTGGAGGACAAAACTAGTTCATTCTCTTAGTCCAAAAATGATATGTGGAAAACTCATCAGATTGGCTTTTCAGAAGTTCAGCACAGGAAAACTTCATGGCACCATTGAGAGAAGCTCAAATTGGAGGATTCTTATGAAGAAAGAGTTAGAAAGTGGAAACCAGAAGAAAGCGACCCCATTTGCATATACAGAGTCCCTTCAAACATGCATCATGTCGAACCCAAGCCTATAGACCCAGCAACATCTCAATCGGTCCGTGCCATCACGGAGCACCCCACTTGCGAAACATGGAAGTTCTCAAGAGAAAGTTCTATCGCCGCCTCTTTGACCCAAACGATGATGCAAATGGAGCCAAACTAGACGAGGCCTTCAAGTTCCTCGAGGAACAAGAATCCAACGTTCGGAGATGTTACATGGACGACATCAAACTGAGCAGTGACGAGTTTCTCCAAATGATGCTCGTCGACGGCTCTTTCATCGTTCAGCTCCTGAGGGATCTATCATTGCGTGAATTTAGACAAGTCCCTTGTCTCAGTAGGTGGATGCTACCCATCATTCGCCGCGAGTTGATAATGCTTGAAAACCAGCTTCCTATGTTTGTTTTGACTAAGTTGTTTGAGTTGACTGGTGCTGCTGCTCCTTCACAACCGTGCATGAGTCTCAAGGCCCTTGCTCTTCGGTTCTTTTACCCTTTGTTGCAGGTGGACTCGGACAATTCTCCAGAATATGAGAAAGCTGATGAGTTAAGAGGGCTTCACTTTCTCGATCTTCTTAGGTCCAGCATTAGGCCCAAAATAGAGGGAGAAAAGCCCAGAGGGGCCCAACACCACATGGTTCGCTCCATAATGGAGCTGATGGAGGCAGGTGTGAAGATCAAAGCAGATGAAAGCAGGCAATTGCTTGACATAAGCTTTGGGCAAAAGTGGGGTGTGCTAATGAGGGAACTCACTATCCCTCCTTTTGAACATTAACGACCATAGAGGGACTGTGTTTCGTAACATAGTGGCATTTGAGAAGTGCCACAAGAAATGTAACCCGGATGTCACAACCTACTTGTTTTTCTTCAATGGACTCATTAATTCAGCTGATGACGTGGCTCTCCTACATTATAAAGGGGTGCTTCACCATTCCCTAGGCAATGACAACACCGTGTCTGAACTAATCAACAACATCACCAAAGAAATTGTTCGGGACAAACATGAGTCATACTTGCACAAAGTGGTCAACGATGCCAATTTGTACTTTAGTTCTTTCTATGCGAGAAAAAGAGCTTCGTTGGTGCATCATTATTTAACCAGCTGGTAGTGGGGGTCTCGACTATTGGTGCATTGTTGGCGCTTTACTTCACTTTCATACAGGCAGTGTGCGGATTTGCGGGTGCGTTAAAAGCCTTGGAAAACAAAAGCTTTGGATCTCTCTTCGTGGATGCATTTTGTATCCCAGTTCGAGGTACTCCTATCACTAACAGGGAAGGTGAAAATAGTACTGAAAATGCTGCAACAAAATTAGAAAGGTAAAACACACTTCTAATTGCGAAGAACCCTGCAGGGGAATTCGAGATTTATGAGAGGAAATTTGTCGTGCTGAATAAGATAGCTTGCTAGTGCTTGCATTGATTTCATATCAATAATGGGTAAAAGTTCTCCGGTGGTCCTTTGGGTTGAATAAATACTTCACGGTTGAGAAAAAGAAAGAAACGAACAGTAGGACAAAGAAGCTTGATAATTTCATCTATGTTTTTTTCAAACTAGTTCTGCTACCGATCTTAATCCCTTCTTTATTTCTTCTGTTTTTGGTCACATTTTTCTTTCTATTTCTCTCTTATAAACATCTCGCTAGAACAACAAAGTATCATTTCCTAATAATTTAGCACACAGATGTATAGTTTATACTATTTAATATGGTAATTTTTCCTTTTATTTTTGTGCCACTAGCTAAAGAAACTGATAAATCAATTAATATTAACCAATAAGTTATTGGCCCGAGTGGAATTGAACTCAAATTTTTTTAAGAAAAATGTCATATTTCAGTCTCGTAAATGAATAAACGTAAGTGAAGGAGACCCCACTAAAGGTGGTCCATTTAAAAAAGGATAGACTTTTTAACTTGGTCATCTAGTGAACTGAGTTTAAAAAGCTATTTTAAATTGGTTCAAAATCCGATTTAAAATTATCCTATATCGCATATATCTAAATTGGTTCAAAAATTGATTTAAAAAGTAACCGATTTAAAGGTGTTTTCTACAATATTGTTAGGTGAGGGAGAAGAAGCTCTTGTTTCTTAAAGTTGATCAGTACCAAAGCACATAATGGAATGTAAAAAACAACTGGCCTAAAATCTTGACTTGCATGTAAGAACCAAACAACAGCTACTACACAACCAATACCAATAATAATAACAATAATAAAGAGTAGAAAATAAGGCAAAGACAAGGGAAAGCTTGTCATGAAAAGCTTCTTTTAGTGTGAAAGAATAAATATTATGGACCAAGTCTAAAAATCCGTCCACTATAAAATAACAGGTACACCTATAAAATCTTCCTAATAACATTAATAATCAACAAATCGCCAAAATCAATACTATTATGATGGAATAAACAAAAAAACTTCATCAATAAGGTAATTGCTTAGGAGACGTGATACACATACAACAATTTATATAACAATTTGTACAATACTACTTTTGTGTCCATCTCTCTCTATTATTATGAGATGTAATAAGATGTGCAAGAGAGAGATAGACACAAAAAGTGTTATTGTACAAACTATTGTATAACTTGTTGTCAAATAACTAGGGGTGAGCAAGAGACAGGTTGGAACGGGTTTATCCTTTATCCCTATTCAACTCGAAATTTTAAATAGGTTAGTTATTCACATTTGAACCCGACTCGATCAAAACCCAAAATATATAGGACAAGACCGGGTCAACCAGGCTTTCTAATACAATATATCAATCTTAACATTATGTATAGTTAAATCGTAAAATAAAATAGTGTAAACTTAAATTAAGGTATATTTTACAATATATATTTTAAAATAAATAATATCATTATAAATATAATATCATGTTATACAAAATCTTATCCATTAAATCAAAAGGTTTTATTATTAATACACCATTGTTCAAAAAATCTATACTTTTTAAGAGAGTATAGGACACCAAACCAGGTTGGGACGATCCAAAGCATAACCCGAACTTGTCTTCAAAATATATCGGGTCGAATTCAAAACTCGAACTTGTCAAAATCTACCTTAGGTTGAATTGGGTTAGCGGGTTGGCTTGGATCATGCTCACCCCTACAAATAACAATTCTCATTGCTTAGACAAAGGAGAAGGCAAAAAACACACACAAAATCAAAGTCAACCTCCCCACTTACAAGATGACTTTACATCTTTTCCAACCTATGCCTCACAGCCTCTAACATCCTTTTAGTGACACATCCATAGAGAGGTGAACCCTAGATTACCCCTAGCCTACCTGGTGGAGACCTCCCACAAACATCCTTAAGGTCACACTTGAACTCTTGGCCAAGAGACGCCTACATAAGCCTTCACCAACCAAACATTTTCATAGGAAAAGGTCCTTATTTGGGAGAGGGGTCATCATGAATGACAACCCCTCTTAAAAAGGAACTAGAACCCTCCATCATGCAAAAAAGAAGAAAAAAATAAAGAGGAAACAAGCAACAAAAGCCAAAGCAAAGAACAAAATAGAAATGAAAAATGTAGAGAGAATACCTAAAAGAGTGGAAGGCAAGGGAAAGAGACTTAGAGAAAAAAAAAAAAGGATGCATAAAATCATAACACGTAAGAAGATGATATACAGATGAAAATGCAAATTAAGAAGCAAGAAGGAATCAAAGAGACGCCTGGATGAGCCTTCACCAACCCAAATGTTTTCATAGGTAGAGGTCCCTGTTTGGGGGGTGGGTCATCATGAATGGTAACCCCTCTTAAAAAGGAACTAGAAACCCTCCATCATGCAAAAAAAGAGAAAAATAAAGGGGAAACTAGCAACAAAAAGCCAAAGCAAAGAACAAAATAGAAATAGAAAGTGCAATCAGATGCCTGAAAGAGTGGAAGTAAGGCAAGAGAAAGGGCAGGCTTAGAGAGAAAAAAAAGATGCATACAATCATAACACTTAAGAAGACGAATAGACATATGAAAATCCAAAGAAGCAAGAAGGAATCAAAGAGGTAGAAATAGAGGAAAGAGCAAGGTAGGACACCTCAAATGTTATTTACTAAGGAACACAAGGGGTTGGCTAAAGAAAGAGAAAGACTTCTAAACAAACAGTGGACATATCATTAGATGGTGAGACGGCCTTGCAAAACAAGATAAAAAAGAAAGTATAAATAACAATTGAGACAACATCCGTTGATAAAGAGTGAATAGTTAATAAAAGTTTAAAGAGGACCACACACACACAAAATAAAAAATCATGAGAAACCAATCATATGCAAATAAAAGCAAAAGTCTAGAAAAAGATACACAAATACAGCAACCAAAAGCCATAAATTCTTTCAAATCATGCAATATGTCAAATGATATTTAGCCAAAACGGGCAAATATCTTTTTTTTTCTTTCTAGATTGCTTTTTACAAATAATTCAAAGTACTATTTCCTTTCATTACATTAACACTTTTGTGTGTTTCATTCATACCAATCTTATTTATACGCTAATACCATATCATATTTCTTCATACTATATCATACTAATACGTTAACAATTTTCGTTAAAAAATTGGTAGCAGACTAAAGATGGACCAATATTACTCAATTGTGAAAATGTGGAGACTAAATGTGTAATAAAATTTTTTGAGAGCCAAAAATTGCACCATCGCGAAACTATAGGGGCCAAAAGTGGATTTAAACCTAATAAATTGTTTTATAATGATTGAGGAATTATTGAAATTGAAGTATATTTATGTATGGTTCTTTTAAATTTAGGTATATTTTAAAAGTATATATTTTTGAGGATAAAAGTATAAATTTAAATTCTATTTTAATTTAAATAGTTTATTTAAATTAATTTAAATATATGTCCATGGTATCATACATTAAGGAGAATTATAATGAAATTAAAGTTTATATTAATATTTTAATAACAAAAATCAATTCAAACAATTGTATCATAATGAAACTTGATAATCATGTTAGAATTTGGATTGAGTAACTGATAATTTAAAATAATTTAAAAATATTTAATTAGTTGTTCTATATTGATGATTAATTTGTAATTAAGAAATTTAATTTGATTAAAATGTCAGTTATTGAAAAAATAATAAATTGTATGTAGATATTATTCAATATAATTAGAAAAGAATAATTTTATACTAAAACTTAAAAATTTAGCCTTCTACAATAATTGATTTGGTAAATAAGGTGTTATACATTTTAAAATATGAGAATTTTTATAGTTAAGAGTAAAAAGAGACTTTTCAATTTAATAAAATTTTGACCCAATATGGCTCATAATAAATGTAAAAAACCAATGGGGTTTGGGTTCCCACAAACGTGTTGAACCAAGGTTTTGAATTCTCATGGAAGAGGTTCCTACATTTAATGCTTGAGTGTGCCTTGAATAGGATTGCCTTGAAGGAAGATAATGGTGAGAAACAAAAAAAAACATAAAAAAGAATAATGAGTCTTATAATATACAATTTTTAAAATTGTGAGTAAAATGGAATATGTTTTTGTGCATTACATTATAATTAATTTGAATACAGTGCTACATACATGACCTTTATGTTGGTTAAAATGAACTTTTTACATTGGTTGTAGACCTTGTTATAGATATAGGGGATATAAAATATGGATATTTTTTACATCGAACATTGAATCAATGTAAAAAACACTTTTTACATCGGTTTTGTTATAATCGATGTAGAAAGGTGTTATTTTTTACATTGGTTATATTTATAACCGATTGTAAAATTTGCATTTCCTAGCGATTAAAACCACTAGAAAATGCTATTTTTTACATCAGTTATAATCATAATTGATGTAAAGTTTACATTTTTTGATTGTTTAAAAATCGCCAAAAAAGGCATTCTTATTTTGTTTACACTTAATCAATCTCAACTTCATATTTTATGTTGATGAATCAAGCTGAGACTGTTCCACATGTCATTCACGTATCATCAATCAATATTAAAATTTCCAAGCCAAAATATGAAAAAAGAAGAAGGTCAAACTATATACTAACCAAACTTTCATACTTCATCCAAGAAAGTTTTATTAACCAAAGTTTTGTAACTCGCAAACAACATTTTATCCAACAAAATGAAGGTAATGTTGATAGCTAATGTACCTCACTCACAAAGCAATCCAAAAAGTTAAACTAAAGATCACACACAACATCATGCAGGAAACTCCAAGTCATTCGCCACACCTAAAACACAACTCTTAATTTCTATCAATCAAAGGACCTACATGGCATAAAAGTTTTGACATAAATATAAATTAATCTTTTCTTTACATGATAATAAAAATATCCTCTCTCAAACTTCTATATTGAGGAAATTATATTATCAGTTTCTAAAAACTTTAGGTAGATTTTTTTTAATTTGGATAGTCATTTATTTAATTCATATCAACAATCATTTATTTTTTATTAGCCTTTTCCCAGGACAATAGTTGAGTTCCTTGAATGTTTTCACTTGAGTTGTTGGATCTGCCAAAAAAAAAACCACAATTTGTTCACAAGTTGTTTTTTTTGAACCAATGAGGCATTTTTATAACAGAACGTGCACTACAATCTTTAAATAAAAAAAATAGAAAAGAAGAAAGTGAAAACCATTTCATTGGATCTTTCCACATCATTTATCAGTCCTTCCATGTGCTTTTGCATCCTTGTAGTCAATGTCAAGGACTAAAATTTACATAAATTGCAAATGTATAATGTCTATAGATATGGATAAATCCACATACAAATAACTTTTACAATCTCCAATTTTACACACAGAAAACATAAGGAAACAACTTTTATCCCTACTCCTAACAAACATTTAACATGTTGAGAACATCACAAGATCAGCACATTTATTTTTCTAACATACTATATACTTCAAATGATTAGTTTTATAGCCACACATGAAACAATACCATTTAGTCTACCAATTTGGAATGAAAATTAACACCATTATAGAAGCACTTATATGAATCTAAAAGAAAAGTGACACAGTAGTTACTGAGTAGTTGGTGCAACAGTCAAAGTATTAAAGAGCCAGAACAACATTAAATAATTCCATTCAACAAACCTTCAAATTGACTTATAAGTTATGAATTCTAGGACTTCTACAAAGCAAGTTTCATCACTACTTCATGCATCTGCATACCACAAGGGAAACAAAAAAGGAAAATGACAACAATTTAAAACATCAATTTAGTAACAATGAAATACCATAAAATACATTGGGCACATTAACCCTTTATCTTTGTAGGTGGGCAGATGCATGCAAGTGTAACATTACTTCTTGTTAGTAATACACACAAATGGGGGGATGGGGAGTGACAATTAGAGGTATAAAGCAAAGATGGAAACACCTTCCCCTAAGAAGCTTGATTTCCAATCTCTTCATTTCCTCCTGTAGGGTTCTACATTTAGCCATTAACATCTTCCTCATCTTGCTTTGGGGAGTAAAACTTATAGCAGTAATGTTATCTGCAACTCCTTTAATTTATTTTTATCTTTTTCTCTAGTAAATTCTATTATCAGATGAAAAATCTTGTAAGAACTACTAAAATGGGGTACCATGAATGCAAATAAAATGTCTCATAACAACTGAAAGAAATTGTTAATATATTGTAGGAAGTGAGGATATGTGATTATGAAAGAAAAGAACATGTAATCAAAACAACTATCTTGAGCCAAAAGAAAAAACAAATAAAGAAGAGCAACTTTTGAAAAATTAACAGTGTCACACTATCAATAGAATGCAGTAAGCACATTAAACTAACTAGGAAAGAAAATGTATTGTTCTTTCATGATTACTTACATTAAGGTTGTTATTAGCAACTACCATGATACTATTGAATATGTCTTCACAAGTATTAAATGCAGTCTTGTAACTTTCTCCACCTTGAGTTTATGAAAAATCAAACACAAACAACATCACAATTGAAACAATATACAGTAGTAAAAGGGATGTGCGTGAGTGGCAAGAGCTAGAATATAGTGTCCAGTGTATGATTCTCTAGTAAGATAAAACTTATTCTTAACAGACTTAGGATATGTCTGAAAAACTCATTAATACAAAAAGGTTTCTCATTCATTTATAACCTCCAACAATAATGACCTCCAGAAAAAAAAAAAGGAATAATAACCATAAAAAAATTTAAAAACAAACTTAGATCTAAAACCTAAAGAGAATAAATAAAACATTATTAGGAATTTAACAAATTTACAGAATGAAAACGTTGTGGGGGAGCTCGGTGACATGGAGTTTGCACAATTTCGTTGGAGCCACAGGATGTGATTGGAGTTGTCACCGACAATGACGCCATTCTGGCATGGCGGCAAAATTGTTGTCGTTGCATTGGTTGGAAAATCAGTGGTTAAGATCGTGATATTTTGCTTGTAGTGGGTGAGGAGGCGCGTGGTGTGCAACTAAACCTCCATGGCAATGGTGTTCCAGTCTTGAAGCCATTGAGAGGGGAGTGGGGATCAGAAGGGAAGTAGGGTCGTAGTAGTGATTGAGGGCTTGAGGTTGCGCTATTTAGTTGCGCCCCTCAAAACCCAACTTACCCTCTCTTTCTCTCTCAATCCTAATTATGCCAGTGCGCCAAATGAGTAGTCACTTTTTTGCAAACATATTGCATTAGGTAGAAATATAACTGATGTAAAAACTACTTTCCTACATTAGGTAAACTTTTAACTGATGTAGAAAGTAGTTTTTACATTGGTTATATTTCCAACCAATGTAAAATTTTTCCATTAAATTACAAAAATGCCACCACATTTTTTAAATCGGTTATTAAATAAAGATGTAAAATCTTGTTATAAATCTCTATTTTGCATTAGTGATATATGGTTGTTAAGAGATGATAATACAATATACCTGTGAATTTGATTTGTTAAACTATTCCTTTGACTCTATAATTACATTGAAGGATTCCTCTACTCCACCACTCATTCATGGCTTGCAAATAGACCTAAATGTGGTGATGGAATCCCTCCATCGTCACCTTGGAATGTGGTGGAATACCTTGGTTTGCAAGGAGTGATTGATAAGAATTGGGGAATGTGGTGGAATATGTTGGTTTGTAAGAAATAGAGAATGAATAAGAAAAAAAAAATTATGGAAAGAACAATACGACATTGATTTTTGTGTGAGAATTGTGGTTTTAATTTGGGTTTCTTTTCTGATTTCAAGTTGTGCAATTGTTTCTATCTTGACAATTCCCAAATCAGTGTTGGGGGGGGGGGGGGGGGGGGGGAATAAGGTAAAGAATGCACACCCTCATTTTTTTTACTTGTTACTCTTTTTTATTTATTTTGTATTTATTTCTAAAAGTACAAATGGAGTTTTTGAAAAATTGAGAGACATTGCAGACTCAATTGATGAATACTATCTAGATTTGATTTTCAACAATTTTTTTAGACTAAAGCCAGGAAATGACCAAATTGCCTCTAGAATGCTCAAACCACTTTTGGAGTTTTTCAAGAATTATTTGGAATTTTTTATGTAAAATGACCAAAATATTCCTACTTAACTATATAAGCTCAATCAGTATCTTTTTAGTTTAAAAAAATGTAGAAAATTATGTGAACTATATTTTAAGTGTAGAATAATTTAATAAAATTATTCTACTAGTTTAGAAATTTTTGAATAAAATTTAATTAAAATTACTAAATTAACCTTGATTAGTTTTAAAATGACAAAAATACCCTTTTAAGTCTATTGGTGGTAAATTTAGTCAGCCCATTAAAATACCTTGTCCATGTAACTTTTTATCATTTCTTTAATTTATTTAATTACCTTAATTGATAAGTATGGAATTAAAATAAATTTTAAGTTAAAAGTACTAATTATGATAACCACACAATTTTATGAAACTTGGCTCATTATTAACCATTAATTTTTATTTGACCAAGATGTAGACGCAAACAAACTTGCTCTCTTCCTTCCCTCTAGCTAGTTGATGCACACACACACACATACACAGATACCTCCAGCAAAATTTTCTTCTTTCTCTTAAAGATTCAAGTAAACTCTAAGGGTTCTAGCTTAGGTCCATCAAACCACCTTATTCTACTTCAACAATGCTCGGAAAGAGACCAAAAAGCAACTTCTTCTATTCCCCTTTTACTGTGGTGGCCAAATAGTTTGGTAAGGGGGGGGGGGGGGGGGAGGAAGGGTTTAATTTATTTTTGAATCACAAATGGTTCAAGAGATTGGAATTGGTCTCCTAAATCCCATTAGCTTGTATTTTGATTCAAATTGAAGTGTAAAATGTGTTCGATACCTTATGTTTATGATGTGGGTATGTGGGGTTTGTTTTGTTATTTTATATTGATGCTTGTATGGTTGATATATCATAGTTTGTGTTGGAATTGCTTTAGAGATTATGTATGTATTGGTTGTTAGAAAATTTGAAAAAATGACTTAGAAGGGTTGTTGATGTCCTAAAATAGTGAAGCTTAGTCATAAACCATATTACATTAGGTGATGGAATTAGGAAAAGCAGGTTATCCCAAATAAATTAGGACTTGAATTAAGTAATTAGAATAAACAAATTTTGTTCATTGAATCCTACATAGGCCATGGTTTGAGTGAGTGTATAGTGAGGGAAGGATTTTAAATTGTTAAGAAGAGAGTGGTAAGCTTAAAATGAATAATTAGATATAATTGGAATGATAGATGGTAAAAAAGAAAAAAAATAGAATTCTGGGTGAATAATTTAGTAATGGTTAAATGGCCTAAACATCCACAAGAACTTGATTTTATCAATTTAGTAAAAGCTAAGTCAAGATTAATTGGTAAAGGTTAGGCAAAAGAAATTAACTAAAAAGATTAGAATACATTATAAAATAAGTAATAAATTGCTAAATATTAATCATAGGGAAATTTGAATAAATAGCTAAAGTTTCTACAATAGGTGTTATATCTCACTTTAGGACATTATTCTTAAGGAATTGGTATAGGTAACTATGAAGGTTAGGAAGATTGAACTTAACTTAAGATTAGCTCACTTAAAAGTACAATGCTTTAGGACTAAAGGAAAATGAAACTAAATCAAGTAATCTTAGATTGTTAATGAACTTTTTCTAATTGGATTCAAACCTCAAACAATTAATAAGACATGATTACTTGGATGAATTTGAATTTAATGAGAGACTTCATTTTTGGCTTTGGATGATTCAGCCGTTGAGGCCAATGTACAATTGATTCAATTTTTTGTTGTTATATGAAACGATATTGGAAACATGTGAATTGTTAAGTATTGAGATGTATATTGTATATTGATGATGATCTTGATGTCTAATTGTCATGACTATGAGTTAGGTATGTGGGGAAAGTACCAAATTATAGAGGAGACTCTATCAAAATTTCTAGAGAAATATAAGGAATTGTGAAATTCTTGGATAAATGCCTTGAGAATTGAGTTGTTATCCATACATTATTTACATGTGTTAAGATGAGATCTAAAAAGTTATAATTTGGTATACTGTGAGATGTCTGCAGGGATCCTTAGTTTGGTCTTGGGGGTAAAGTACTAGGTTGTGAAATCCCAATGGTTAAGTTAACAACCTCGAATCGAAAAAATCACATAACCAACATGGTAACCCTGACAACTGTTGAGCATCACTAGGATTGGTTGAGATTATTCTTGAAAGGAAAAGCCTTTGGCCTGGTTTATTCTCGAGAACAAAAGTGTTGGTATTGTTAAGAGTAAAGAATACAAACTCCTAATCACTTTCCTAAGGTATTGATTCCTTGATGAAGAGCATCAATTAAGTACAAGATCATATGTGTCACATTACAACTTAGGTCAAGTTATAGGGACCCTTTGAAATAGAATATTAGTTGATTTCTGGTCATGACTTGTTTGCGTAGGTTATCCTATGGATGCATTTGTGATTTTGTGATTTAAGAATTAAATTACCTTACTCCTTCTATTTTTTTCTATCTCGTTGTATGTATATGTACGTGGTACTATGTTGCTATTGGCAATTGACAAAGATGAAGGATGATAAATCTATATATTATGTAGATTTAGAAAGGTAATTCACATAATTTTTGGCTCTAGTTTAGAGAAAATTAATGAGAAAATAACCCAATTATAGAAAATGCCATGTAATATGTGTTATTGAGATTTTTTTTATTAAAATGGCATGATTTTACTTGGTTATTTGGGTTTATCATGTAGGGAACTTGTGCAAAGAAAATGGCCAAAGTCAGGATACTCAGAGAGTCAATTTTTAACTTCTGAGTGCAAGGAAAAAGCAAGTCAACTTCTTGTAATTAAGTATAAAAATATTAATTCCACTTAGTTTTCTATCAATTAAAAACACTAATTCCTTTACTATTACGTAATAATTATTAATATGATACGTGAAAGTAGTTAGATTGGTCAATGTGATTGGGTGACATAAAAAAAATGAAGTGTGAAATAAAGGATAAAAATGAATACCACCTTTAGTGTCTTATGAAAATTGCAATTACGACTTTGGGTTTCTTTTCTGATTTCAAATTGTATGATTTCATTTCAACCCTAACAATTCCCAAAATCAACGTGAAGTTACACAATTTGCTATAATTGAAGAATGATATTAGAGGAGGAACGAATATCACCTTGGACTTTGACTTGGAGAGCGATTCATTGGTGTTGCGGTAAATCATTAAAGAGTGAAATAAGAAAAAGAACAAAAATCACATTGGATAGGTTAATGTTTGTCTCAATCGCTAATGAAAGGGGTAGATTGTGTAGAGCATTCACGAAAGGGAGAATGAATAGCACATTGGACAAGCTAATTTATGTCTAAATCAACAATAAGAGGGGAATGTAATAGAAGGTAGAAATTGTGAGACATTGACCCATGGGTAAAAATGTTGACATGATAAATAATGGTAGTATATTGACAAGGAAGCGCATTGTTTCTTAGCTCAGGAGTTATATATTAATTATAAATAGATAAATAGATTTATACTAATCTAAAGTTTCTCATTATCTTGTTCATACTTAAATAAAATTTCTAACTTATTAATATGAGATATTGTTAATATCTTATTTAACATTTCAATAATTAAAGAGAATTTCTCACCTTATAGAGTTCAAAATCTTCCTCTTTTTTTTTTTTTCTAGTTTCCACTCTTTTTTAGGGCTTGTTTGTTTCTGTTCTCAAATTTTGGTTTTAAAAAATGTTTTTAAGAAGAAAATTGAAAAAAATCTGTTTGATAATTTTTTTAAAACAGTTTTAGGAATGAGAAAAAAAAAACTCACTTGTTAAAATTTCAAAACATGTTTTGAAAACTAAAAATAGAAAACTCGTTTGACTGTGTTAACTTTTTTTATTATATATATATATATATATATATATATATATATATGAGGGGCATATCTAGTGAGAGAACCATTTTTATATGAAAGTGAGAGGAGTACATCTAGGTCATATAACCATACCATGGATGGTCATGACTTAATGTCATGTGACCACTTAAAAAGTCATATGACTTTTTAAAAATCTCACATGACTTGTATGTTTTAATCTTGACCATTCATGGTAAGATCTAATGGTCCAGTTTTATTCTTCTTACTCTCACATAAAAAAGACCATCTTACTAGATATGCCTCCTATATATATATATATAGGGGCTTATTATATGGGAATGACCTTTTTAGGTGAGAATGAGAATAACTAATCTCAACCGTTAAATTAAAATGGAAGACATAGATTAAAATAATTAAGAATTCAAATTAAAACCTCATGTAACTATCAAATTTCTAAAGAATAACCAAACAAAAATAAAATCTCTAAAAGTTATCGATTATCACGTCCTAAAATATTCCTATTATCATTTCATTCTTCTTCAAGATTGTCGTTAACCCATCATCATCACACCATGACTGCCACCACCATCGTTGTCATGATTGTCATCGTTGCTGCCACCACCATCATGACTGCTATCACATCACCACCACTACCATCGTCGCCACCACTACCATGATCGTTGCTGTCATTAACGTCGTTGCCACCACCACTACCATGATTGACAACAGTGACAGCGATAGCAGCAATGATCATGATATTAACACATTACCACCACCGCCATGACCACCATCACCATCACCACCATAGTCGCAGCAGCCACCATCATCATGATCGTCGCCATGGCTACTGCCAGCACCACCACCGGCAGTGGTGGTGGGTGGCGGCAGCAACGACAATAGCAACGACGTTCATGACGATGGTGGCGGCAATAGTTATGGTGGTGATAGTGATAGGTTAATGACAATATTGAAAAAGAGTAATGTGATAATTGAGATTTTTACAGATTTGATTTTTGTTTGGTGAATCTTTTAGAAATTTGATGGTTACATAAGGTTTAAATTTGAATTCTTAAGTATTTTAATTTAAGTCTTTCATTTTAATTTAATGGTTGAGATTAGTCATTCTCATTCTCACCTAAAAAAAGCCATTATCATATGATATGCTCACTATATGTGTGTGTGTGTGTGTGTGTGTGTGTGTGTGTGTTTTAGTTCTCATCAAAAATTAAAATCACGTGCTATTGAAGACTAAAATCATATTATTTAATTTGGTAAATGCAAGGATTACAATAAAAATATAAGAATTAATTTTAAAATTCATATTTTTAGAGAAAAATAAGCCTAAAATCTTTAGAAGACTAAAGTGAATCATATCATAATCATACTAATCTGGTTATATCATGTCATTAAAATTTGATTAAATGGTTATCATCTCATAAACTTAGTACCTCAGGATTCTATATCAAGGAGGCAAATACCCTAATTACCGAGATTACCAAAAAAAAAAAAAGCAACATAACTTCTCATCGTCTAATGTAAAATATGTAAATATTTAAAACATTTTATGTTATTATTTTAAAACGTAAATGTGATAACATTATTTAGTAACATATAATAACGTATATAATTATATTATTATGATGTCTATAATAATAATAATAATAATAATAATAATAATAATAATAATAAAGTTTTGTATATATGTTATTATAATAGTAATATGTTATAATAATATATAACCTATGATGTAATAATTTTAAAACCGAAAATAGAATGCAAAAGTAGGTTTATAGATAATATCAATAATAATAATAATAATTAAACAATAATAATTTACAGTCTTCATTTGTTTAAAAAATATTTACTTAAATTAAAACATTTAAAAAACAAGAAAACGTATTAAATTAGTAGTATTATTTTTACAAAATAAATTGGTAGTTCGAAGTAACAACATTGGGTGCAATTGTGTATAATTTGTATAAATATATTGCAGGGATAGTGATTCCTCCAACCACAAAGCAATAATTTTGCTTTGAAACCGTAAAGCCTATGTTTGGATCACTGTTTCAACACTACCTAAATTACTTTTAACACAGAAATAACAAAAAAAATCCTTCTTTAAACGTACTGTCAGCTCTCTCAAACGGTTATCCAAACGAGCTAGAAGCATTGTTTGGACAACATCATAAGTGGAACAAAACGTAATATTTGGTTTAGATTATTTACAATTACGTCATTAATGAAAACAACGTGTTCTCCATTTTTAGTTTTCAACACAAAAAAGAGAAACTGGGAATGAAAACAACTCTGAGCTGTTCTCTTTTATTTGTTTTTAAAAACCATAAAACAGTAGAAGTATCGGAAACAGATTTTATAAAACAGGTTAGCAAACAAGTTTTTTATTTTTTAATTTTAGAAAACAGAAAACTGTTTTTAAAAACAGTAAACAAATACACCCCTACTCTTCACAATGTTGTTTCCTTTCAAAATTCCTTGTTTTTTTTTTTTTCTTACCTGCGCTCCTATCTGTCTTTCTTTTTCTCTATTTGCTCACGGGCCACGAACTGCTCTCTTTATTATTTATTGAAGCTAAGTGTAATCCCAAGAATCTTATTTTTTATATTTAACAGTGGACTTAATAAAAAAAGTTGACCCACCCCGTTGCAAGTGAAAAAGCATCAAATTCCTCACTGCAGGACAGCAAAACTAGTCCATCCTTAATCCAACGATACAATGGCGTGTGGAAAGCTCATCAGGTTGGCTTATCATAAGGTCAGCACAAGAAAATTTCACAGCACTAACAACAGAATTAGCTCAAATTGGAGAGATCTTATGAAGAAAGAGTTGGGAAGTGGAAACAGTGGAAAACCAGAAGAAAGTGACCCCGTTTGCATATACAGAATCCCTTCAAACATGCGTCATGTCGAACCCAAAGCATACAGACCCAACAACATCTCAATCGGTCCTTGTCACCACGGAGCACCCCACTTGCGAAACATGGAAGTGCTCAAGAAAAGTTTCTATCGCCGCCTCTTCGACCCAAACAATGATGCAAACGGAGCCAAACTGGACGAGGCCTTCAGGTTCCTCGAGGAGCAAGAATCCAGCGTGCGAAGATGTTACATGGACGACATCAAACTGAGCGGTGACGAGTTTCTCCAAATGATGCTCGTCGACGGCTCTTTCATCGTTCAGCTCTTGAGGGATCTATCGGCACGTGAATTCGGACGAGTCCCTTGTCTCAGCACGTGGATGCTACCCATCATTCGCCGCGAGTTGATAATGCTTGAAAACCAGCTTCCTATGTTTGTTTTGAGCAAGTTGTTCGAGTTAACCAGCGCTGTTGCTCCTTCACAACCGTGCACGAGTCTCAAGGCCCTTGCTCTTCGGTTCTTTTACCCTTTGCTGCAGGTGGACGCGGACAATTTCCCAGAATGTGAGAAAGCTGATGAGTTAAGAGGGCTTCACTTTCTTGATCTTCTCAGGTCCAGCATTAGGCCCAAACTAGAGGGAGAAAGGCCCAGAAGAGCCCAACATCACATGATTCGCTCTGTAACGGAGCTGATGGAGGCTGGTGTGAAGATCAAAGCAGATGAGAGTAGGCAATTGCTTGACATAAGCTTTGGGAAAAAGTGGGGTCTTCTAATGAGGGAACTCACTGTTCCTCCTTTGTACATCAACGACCACAGAGGGACTGTGTTTCGTAACATAGTGGCATTTGAGAATTGCCACAAGGAGTGCAACCCGGATGTGACCACCTACTTGTTTTTCTTCAATGGACTCATTAACTCCGCCAATGATGTTGCTCTTCTTCACTACAAAGGAGTGCTTCACCATTCTCTTGGCAACGACAACACCGTGTCTGAACTAATCAACAACATTACCAAAGAAATTGTTAGGGACAAAAATGAGTCGTACTTGTACAAAGTGGTCAATGATGCGAATTCCTACTTTGCTTCCTTCTATGCGAGGAAAAGAGCTTCGCTGGTGCATCATTACTTAACCAGCTGGGTAGTGGGGGTCTCAACTATGGGTGCGCTGTTGGCGCTTTACTTCACTTTCATACAGACCGTGTGCGGGTTTGCAGATGCTTTAAAAGCCTTGGAAAACAAAAGCTTTGGATCTCTCTTTGTAGATGCATTTTGTATCCCACTTCGCGGTACTCCTGCCACTAACAGTGAAGGTGAAAATAGTAAATCCGAAGATGCTGCAACAAAATTAGAAAGGTAAACACAATTTTAGCTGTGGTGATCTCTGCAGGGAAATTCGAGATTCGTGTGAGGAAAATTGTTGTACCGAATAAAATAGCATGCTGGTTGCTTAATTGAATTAATTTTGATATCAATAATGGGTAGAAGTATGTCCAGTGGTGGTCTTTCAACGATGATAAACAAAAAAAATAATAATAATAACCGTGCGAAAAAGAAGCTTGATAATTTCATCTATATTTTTTTTTTTCAAACTAGATTTTCTACCCATCTTATTCCCTTCTTTATTTCTCTTCTTTTTTCATCACATTGTTTGGTCGTCACATGATTTTTCTATTTTTCTCTTTGTAAACACCTCATTAAACAATAAAGTATCATTTTCCTAATCGTTTTAGCTCGCGAATGTATAGTTACACTATTTAATATGCTAAAATTTTCTTTTAGGTTTTGTGCAACTAGCTCAAGAAACAATAAATAAATATCATTCGGCTTGTACAAGTACAAATGTTTAAATTTTATAAACAATGTTAAACTATCATTAGTTATACAAATAACACCCACTTGCAAAGCAGATCCATGCGATTCTTCTTAGGAGGCCTATCAACATGTCAATAGTTAGCATTTTTTAAAACACGCGCCTTGAAATAAGTCCCCATGTCATGCGCGGAAGGCATCATTTTCCCAAGGAACCGGGATAAAGCCCTCGATTCCTAATTTGTAGAAACAAATTTAGAAAATCCTAAGATAGTTAATTAGAAATATATTTTCAAATTGAAGAAAAAGATTAATTAGGACTTGGATCTTCTAAATTTTTCACGTAAAATTACTATACTAATTATGATGTGTATTTGTATTTTATAAAAATATAAATTAATCAATTAATTAATTAATTGCTTTAGAATTATTTTGATACAAATAGTATAGTCACCATATACTATTAACTTTATCTTAACTCATTAGAAGTTCAAGTCAATTAGTTAAACCTAGCTATACTAACCTCCCAATTATTTTAGAGTAAATTGATGCAATTATCTCTTTTTCTACCCTCTCCTAACCATGACATCTAGGAGTGGAGTGTGTCCCAATTTAATCCAAACCCATTTCGTAAGTATTTGGAAAAAATTTCCACCCTTGTACATCCCCCAAGTAGCCTTCCATAATCAGCTAGGTCCCCTGCCTCCCCCTCCTACAGCAAGCGTGAAGAAGGAATAGAGTAGCTCACTGCACTGCTTTCCTTCTCCATAAATTATGGACCATAATTGTTGGGGATTGATCGGTAAAATTAGTCTATTGGACGGGTCTGACTCATATAACCCCTTTTATTTTTGTTGGATGGGATAGATTTTAGAATTCACTACTTGCTTAAATTGTCTTGTTTAATATGTGGGATTCATTTTTATTTTATTTTATTTGAATTTTTGTAACTAAAAATTAAAAAGAAAAATATAATTTTGAAGGCCATTTTATGATTTTAATTTGAATATTGTTAACTAAAGTTGTCATGTTTAAGTATGAGACTTTAATATTTCTCTTTCTCTTTTTTTATTTTTTAAATATTTTTGTGCCCCTTCTTTTGTTAATCGTTTTTTTCTTTTTTAAAAAGATCAATCTATCAATCTAATCTAAAATAGGGTGGTGGGTTATTCTTTCCGACCATTTCCTAAAATAGGATAGAATTGACTCATCCTGTTTTTTGACGAGTCAATGAAGGATTGAAATAGCTTGACTCGTTTAGTCAACCTTAATAATTGTAAGTGAAATGATTATTAAGAGAAGAGCATTTTATCTTGGTTGTAGCTCAAACACCTTGAGACAAAATTAGGGCTTTGTTGTACTTGTTTTTCTCTATTATTGTTTAGCTAAAGAAACCTAGGGTAGAGGAGAAGAATTATGAGTGAAGTGATAATTGAGAGTAGAGCTTTTATCTTGATTGTAGGTTTGAACATGTAACACCCATTCTTTTTTTTTAAATATAATTCATATTAATTTAGTTATTAAGTTTAAGTAGATGAAAATATAGGTAAATTTTTTATCCTCTTTTATAATAGAATAAAAGAATTCAAATTTTAACAGAATTTGAAAATAGGAGTAAAAGATAAAAGATAAAAGATGAAGACTATATATATACATATGTATATGTATATGATATACATATGTATATACATATACATATGTCGTAAAACTATACATATGCATCATGATTTGATTGATACATAACAATCATAAAGTACAAAAAAGAACAAAAATACATCAAAAAGATCCTATACTGAACAGTGCCAATCTACCCCATTTTTCATACAAAAAGAAAAATACTATAATATAGGTCTTCAGATCCTTGCCCTTTGAAGTATCCTCTAACTCTTGCTCAATATCACGGGAGGTTAACGTCGTCTTTAATAATCATGATCAATCATACATAGAAAAAGAATAATGAAATGAGGTGTTTTGTTCTAAAATCACTTTTACATATGCAGTAGGAAGTCTACCATAAAACAAAGACAAAACACAGCTGACAATAGAAGGAAACCTAGGGTTCATTCTAAGTTATGCTAGATTGCCTTTGACTAGGTATGGATCCATACTCCCCATTGGTGAATAATAGTTCTCAGCAAAACCTAGAAAGTGACTGGGAGTACATATATTTTCCCAACATCATCACATGGTATAGTCCTTATCATTAATGAGGAACAAATAATAGTCAGAACATCCATTTATAAAGGTATATTCTCATACTAATCTTGAAATACTGGGTAGTTGTCAGGGTTATCGAGTTTGGTCAGGCAAATATCCCCATTTGAGGGTGCTACCATGGCCATTGGGACTTTTACCACTCGATACCTACCCCTGAGACCTTTGCAAGTGGGTCTTTGTCTTTCATTCCTCAATGTACCAAACTATAATTTTCCTATCAGGGTGTCATGCCACTGCATGTCATTTGCTTTATATTACTCACTAATATATTAAATTCCAACTTTTCAAACCAAGGTTTTCTTGGTCTTATTTAATTTTAGTATCAGTAACATTTCTGCCTTATATTTTAGAAATTACATGATAATAATTTAGGAATCATCAGAATTTTGGCAGTATAACTACTTACTAAAATTTAACAGAATAACAATTTGGTAATCAAAATTTTAGCAAAGTAATGACTTAATCAAAATATTATTACTAAAATTTAGCAAAATAAAAATTTAATAACTAAATTTGAGCAGAATAATTACATAATAAATGTATTTTAATTATAAAATTGGGTAGAATAGCAACTTAGTAAATACATTTAATAGTCTAAATTTTGGCAGTGTAACAACTTAGCAATTATAATTTAATAATTTAAATTTAAGCAGAATAACAACTTAGTAAAAATTAAAGTTAAACATCAAACATTATAACAATGCAATGATAATAGTAATAAAGCTTATGCCAAAACGGGTTTAGGAAAAAACCTTCCTACCAATATGTAAAGTGACAATAATTTAGAACCAACCTCACTCCTCCCATTACCTCTCAGGTGGTTGATGGAGAGGATGGAATTGTCGGTGCAAAGCTTCTAGGAAGAGAATTTTTACTAGTAGATGAAAACTAGTAAAATTTTAGCATAAAAACAAAGTAAAAAAATTTCTAGAGAGAGAAGATCTCTAATATTTTTGGTCAGCTAAGAGAGGGAAAAGGTGCTGAAAAATTGTCCAAAATGGTGCCTATTTATAGAGAATGGAGGGGGCTTAGGTGTTCCACAAGTGACATCATCCATTATGTCAAAATTCTAATTTTTATTTTATTTTTAATTGAATTTAGGACACATACACAATTTAGGGTGATGAATTAGCCCCCCCCCCTCTAGGTTCAGATGTGCTTGAGCTGTCCCAAGGCTCTCCTATGTCAATTTTATCTGTAGTTAAATGAATTAGTACCGATAAAATCGCCTACACTTGAATAATTCAGCTTTTAGTAACAAAATAATGCATTTTAATGCAAAACTGAACATATATATTATTTTTCATCAAAAATAAATTTTTAGTAATTAATTTTAATTTTTATTAATTTATTTTAAATTTTATGTATTTATTTTGTATTTTTAAGCTAGAAAATTCATAATCAATCCATTTTAATTCAATAAATACCAAAATTTTTATGAAAATTATAAAATTAAATATTTGACCTATAAATAAACTAAAATTACCATTTTCACCATTTCTAGATGTCAAACTAATACTGGCTAAGCTTAACAGACATTTGGGACATTTTGGTCATTTTGCACTAGAATTCTAAAAAAATTTTAAAATTATATTTTAATATATATGACATGATTCCAAGATCTTTTTCTCATGTTAACCCTTAATATTGAGAAATAAGGACAAAATTACGATTATTATAAATTATTAAAAATTACGATTAAATAACTCTCGTCATTCTAAATTTAAGGGAGCATAATTTTAAAACTTTTTCCTGATTTTTTAGCATTAAATTGTCAAATATTAAAAATAGTTGAAAAATTGAAATAAGAGTGTTATATTTTTCACTATTTTTTTCAAAATAATATTTTTTAATTAAAATATACTTTGTATAAAATTTTCAAAATATTTTAAGGTCAAAAGTCTTTGGTTGGTTTCCACAGTCAACCAAGGATATTTTTGTCATTTCACAAAAATTATCTAAATAAATTCTCAAAAATTTCTAAAATTATTATTAATTATTTTAATTATATTTATGACTTAAAAATAATTTGTAAACACTTTTAACTATTTTTTTCTATTAATTTTTTATTTGGCTTTTTAGAAACAAAACAATCATTTTAGAAATTTTTTCAGGCTCCATTTTTCAAAAAATATTAAAAATCTAAAATAAGTACTGCTAACTAATATGAATGTAACTATAGGGATTAAATTATTAAGATTCTCATTCGGTTCTCCAGAAATAAATACAGAATAATTAAGAAAATAGTTCAATAGGCAAAAGTAGAGGTGTTACGGAACACCTTGAGGCAAAATTAGAGCTTTATTGTACTTGTTCTTCTCTATCCTTGTTTAGCCAAAGAAACCTAGGTAGAGGAGAAGAAACTCATTTCTTAAGGTTGATTGGTATCAACACACACAGTGGAATGTAAAAACGACCTAAAAACTTGTCTTGCTTGTACGCCTATCAAATGAATGGATTGAATAATTTTTTATTTGAATTATAATGGATTGATTAAAAATAATCCATTAATCCATTTATAATTCACTGAAAATTTATTAAAAAATTTAATTTTTCCATGATCCATGTAATAAATTCATGCAATCTATCCATTAACATTTTATTTATGGATCGATATTCAATTCATCGATAAAATTATTTTAAAAAATTAAACATCTTTTTATAATTATTTCAAAATACTCTCTCTCATTTATACACAAAAATATTTTTAAATTAATTTTTTTATAACGTTTTTATTTAATTCACTTTAAAGAAATGATCATTTGTTTTAATGTTTTTTAAGATAATTTTTAAAAATAAATAGTTATTTTTAAAAGTTTGAAATATTTTAAGTCAGTCATAAAATTATTATATAAGAAACTATTCTAAAACATACTTTTTAATAAATTGAAAAAATAAATATGAAAAAATATGTTGAATTTATTTTAATCTATAAAATATTAATTATATGCCACTATAAGAAATTTGCAGATTAGCGAGGGAATTTAGCGAAGGAAAAAGTCCTTCGCAAATCCCTCGCTAATTAGCGACGGATTGTTTCCCCCACCTATCCGACGCTAATGGTTTTTCAACACAAAATTTTTAGATTAGCGAGGATGAATTTTAGCCGCTATTCCCTTGCAAAGTTGTGAGTGAAATATTCCTCGCGAAACCCTCGCAAATTGAACCAATTTAGTCTAGTGATGGAGTATTCCTTCGCAAATTTGCCACAAACTAGATAAGGAAGTGTTCCTCGCAAATCCTTCACAATTCATTCACTAAATGCTTGTGATAAAGTTTAATTAATTTAAAATAATTAGATGAAAACATAATTTATGAAATCAATCGAAATGATAAAATAAATTAAAATATAACATAAACAAGTGGTTGGATAAAAATATATTTATAATATTATGTTATATTATTATTATTTGGTATTATATCATACATATCACATTTAATAATATCATGAAAATTATTCTTGGCGATAAAAATTTAATTTTATAAAGAAAAGAAAATAATGTATAAAAAATTAATTGTTAATTAATAAGGGAGTTCCTTGTATATATGTATCTATTAGTGAGAAGAAAATTTTAAATTAAGTGAGGCTTTCTTAAAAATAAGTGTGAATTAATTAATTAGTTATAATTTTTTTAAATAATTTCCATTTGTATATGTGTATACTCACACACACACACACAAAGAGAGAGATAGATTTGAAAATATATATATATACTCTTCCTTAATTAATTAAACCATATTCAAGAAATTTAGGTATTGCTTGGATTTAATTTATACTCAAAATTTAGAGGTCAAATCCTACATTTCATAAGGTGGGTTTATAATGACCAAAGGCTTAATGTGGGCCATTGGTAGTAGTGGGTGAGATTAAAAAAAAAAAATACTCAATTTGGGCATTTTTAATGAGCCCTAAACTTAATAAAAGTCTAGTTTTTATTTTTCCGACAAAGCCTACATTAGACTTTAACGACCCAAGTTTAATTTGTGTTTAAAATTGTGAAGCTTAAGCATAACATTTCTTCTAGTGTATTTGAACTAGGCTTGTCACGGACTCAATGTGATTCGTGGGTTGTAGTAGGCCAAGCCAAAAAACTCATATTGAATTTGGGTTTCAAAAAAAAAAAAAAAAAGACCGAAGCTTTGTAAAAGCTCGATTTGTACGAGCTTTTGCAAGACAATCCCATATATTGACCATAATTTGATTGGTTTAAAGAGATCCAAAATTGATTTGTGCTTTAAATTTAAAAAAGTCAAAGCTTGACATTTTATCAAGCAAGTTCGGGTTCGGTCAGCTGCAGGTACAATGCAAGTCATGGGCTATAGTAGGTTAGGCTAGGAAGTCTAGGTTTAATTTGGGCTTCTAAAATTAGGCTTAAGCCCAATGTAAGCTCTATTTGTATGGGCCTTTATGGGTTAATCTAAAAGAAAGGATGGCAATGGAATAGTCATTCAAAAGTGTTGTGGGCCCACCAAATGATAACAAGGGTGGCATTGAAATAGTCATAAAAAAACCAAAGTATTTGGGCCTTCCAAAGTCTATCAAGAGTAACAACAAAATATATGCCTATATATGCCAACTTCATTTTAAAAGCTCTATCATTTGAATTTACCCATGCCACCTTGTTATCCTTTTGGTTTTCTAACCTATAAAATTACTTTAATTTTTAAATAAATTATTTATAATTGTATAAATTAAAAACTATTGAAAGATTATAATTTAATATTTATTTTAATGTTTATTTCAAGTAAAAAATAAATACAAATTAAATATATTTTTTTGGAATCATAACATCCTAATATACCTGAATATATACTTAATTATATATCTATATTTTCATATTTATAATATTTATTGTGCACTACTATATTATAAATTATAATATACAACTTAGGCACAATATAAATACATAATGATAACAAGGGGAAAGAGAAGCATTCATTTTTTAAAAATAAAAATAAGATAAAAGAGAGAGTATGCAGTGGACAGTTTAGAGAATAGTTAAAGAGTAAAATAGTGAATAATTAGAAAGCAATTAAAGGGTATAATAGTCCAATAAAAATAGAGACCAAAAGATGGTATTTTCTTTATTATAGTTATAGATATATATTATAATAATATAAGTAATTAGAATTTTTTAAATTAGATTTTTTTAAAAATAATGGCACACACTTCTTAGTTTCAATTTTATATTAAATTTAGTTTATATTAAATTTCAATAATATAATGACCTGTTTATATAATATTATATAAAATATTATATATAAATATTTAATATACATAATTATTAATAAGTTTTTAAATAATAATAATATACATTATATAATATAAGTAATTAGAATTTTTTTAAATTATATTTTTTTAAACATAATGGCACACACTTCTTAATTTCAATTTTATATTAAATAATTTTATATTAAATTTCAATAATATAATTGGCTATTTATATAATATTATATATTATATAAAGGTATATATATATATATATATATTTAATATATATAATCATTAATAAGTTTTTAAATAATAATAATATACATTATAATACTATAAGTCATTAGAATTTTTTTAAATTAGATTTTTTTTAAAATAATGGCGCACACTTCTTAATTTCAATTTTATATTATTTTTATATTAATTTCAATAATATAATGGGCTGTTTATAAAAAAAATATATTACATAAAATTATATATATATATATATA
This sequence comes from Spatholobus suberectus, assembly GCA_004329165.1. Lineage (NCBI taxonomy): Eukaryota > Viridiplantae > Streptophyta > Magnoliopsida > Fabales > Fabaceae > Spatholobus > Spatholobus suberectus. Next base: position 33,207,962 of record CM014729.1, on the reverse strand, counting down.
TATATATATATATTAATATATATAATTATTCATAAGTTTTTAAATAATAATAATATACATTATAATAATATAAGTAATTTTAAACTAGATTTTTTTAAAATAATGGCACGCACTTCTTAATTTCAATTTTATATTATTTTATATTAAATTTCAATAATATAATGGCCTGTTTATATAATATTATATATTATATATTATATAAAATTATATATATATATATATATATATATATTTAATATATATAATTATTAACAAGTTTTTAAATAATAATATTAATGTACATTATAATAATATAAGTAATTAGAATTTTTTTAAATTATATTTTTTTAAAATAATGGCCCAGACTTCTTAATTTCAATTTTTTATTATTTTTATATTGAATTTCATTAACATAATGGCCTATATATATAATATCATACATTATATAAAATTATCTATATATAAATATTATATTTATATTTAATATATATAATTATTAATAATAATTTTTTAATAAAAATAATTTAATTTAAAGTTTGAAATTGCATACACGGAGGGGTTGTCATTTTACCCTGTACGCCTTGCTTCCAAAATTAAAAACACTAAAAACCCTAACATAGATAACAGTCTCCAAGTCTCAACACAGCCGGCGCACCTGCACACTGTGCATTGCGAGTATGCTTTGAACACGCCACTTGCTGCGGGTATGCCTTCTGTTCCCTACACTCTGTATGTAAACAGTTATAACGTACTCAGTTGACGAAATTGTGCAGTAGGTTTTTTTTTTTTTATTATTGGTCTTCTTCCATCTCTTCACTCTTTATCTACATTTCATACCCACAGTCCACAGAAAAATGTTTTCGTTCTAGTATGTCGGGCCAACTTTTATGATTTCTCAATAGTCTTTTTAACTTCCTGATTCCTGATTGTTTTAATTTGTGGTTTGATTAAATTTCATTTTCTATTTTTGTTTGGACTTGAACAAATATTGCAGCAAGATTTTGATCATTGAATGGAGTGTGCAAAGAGAAACTTCATTGAGCAATTTATTCTCTCTCTCACATGGTCCCTTTTAAGCCATATGATTTGTCGGTGGGTGGAAATGTAGGTGGGAAAATTATTTATCACAACAGCGACATGATGTTCTTGGTATTGTTGTCTAAAGAGTAGACTTTGGACTCCCATCTACACTGGCAAGTTAGTTTTACCTTCTAAGTATATATATATATAATGGTGCTTCAATTTTTTTTAAGATTGTGCCCTTTTTTGCGTCTTGTATTGCTTTTCCCCTTTTACTGCTAGCTCCGTTAAGTTCTAAATAAAGAGATTCTTCAATCCAAAAATATTGTGCAACTGTGAGGTAAAGGGCATTATATATATATATATATATATATATATATATATATATATATATATATATATGCATTGAATTCAGATACAGGACTTGACTTCCAGTAGCTAGCATTTGGTCATGTTAGTCAATATACTCTATTTTTAATGCATGTTGGCCAATAGCAGTAGACTTGTTTTGGTTTTTTTGAGGATTCATCATATCACATTATGGATGCAAATATTAAGATTGGAAAGAAAGAAAAGGATAAAGCAGAGATATTATTATTAGCTCCATTTGTCTGCGTGCTTAGAAAATTTATCCAATCTCATCATACTACAAATATGCATTGTAGGGTGAATGAAAAGGTAACATTAATTTATTTTAATCTATAGGCTAAAACCCTATTTGTACTAGAATGATTATTTTTGTCACTGGAAATTCTCTTTTGAAGCCCATTTTGACAAAGACATGAACCATCACAGAGATGAAATTGTGCAATAATGGACTCCAAAGTTTGTCCTATGCTTTGCCCTCATTACTCCATAATGGTCCCCCCCCCCCCCCCCCTCTTTTATCAAAATTTAAAGCCACCATTTTTAAAAGGGGTCAGCTTTTAGCATTCAAAAGAATATGCACGATCTCTCTCCTTTCAACCCTTCAATAGCTTTCTAACAGCGAAATTTTAATAGAAAACTAACGTTCCATTGCTGTAGGGAGACAAAACTGAGGCACCTTAACAACAATGTCACTTCTAGGAAAACAAAACAGAGGAAGATCAAAACTAGGAAAAGCATAGGTTAGTATTATACTATCTACTAAAGGAGCCACCTAGGTAGATATATAATAATAAGGGGACAAGAAAGTAGGAATTGATCCTTGTGGAAGTTAAGAAAAAAACAACCTTATTAGTGGCTAGGCTAACTATTATGAATCTTACCTTGATGGTTTCTTCAATTACAATTGGTTCCCAAAAAAGATCACTCTTCAATTTTTTTTTCACCAAATATGATGACTGTTTTCAATTCTACATATATAGGTAATGCATGTCATTTAGATTGAGGCCTTAAATGTGCATTTTGGAAAGCAAATAATCTAGTATGTGCAATTTTGTTTTGATACATAGGTATAGTTTTCAGAAATAATGTAGTATAGGCTTACATAGTACACAACCTCAATGAATAGTGTGTGATAAATAAAATAAAGTATTATTGCTCTAATAACAATGTTAGTACTATTTCCAGATTTCATGATAAATAAAACAAAGTATTATTACTCAAGAACACCAACTCAGTGTTAATGTGGCAGTGAGTTAGAGGATAGAATGAATGATAGAGTGCATTCTCTATCTCTCTGGTTGTTGAGAGGCCAATCTATCCATACATACAATGGTCTCATCATAGGCCTACTCTACTTTCCCTCTCCTATTTATACTCTATTTCCTCAAAGCATGATTGTTTCAATGTGTCAAATCAACTACAAGAGTCATGCGACCCGATCGAAGTTGGATGTTACGAAGAAAAGATCATTTTGGTCTTGTAAGTGAAGAATTTAGAAATGGAGTTGATGGTTTCATTTGAGTTGCTACAACAGACTCAACAATTGCTGACGTATCAGGGTGCATTCCCTGTCCATGTGCAAAATGTAGGAACCGTTATAGGGAGAAATCATTTTGGGTGGAAAAACATTTGTATGACCATAGATTTGTGGATGGTTATATAAATTGGACCCTTCATGGTGAGGAAAGCTGGAGCAACAGTGCATTAACATTTGTTATCCAAGACCATGTTGAGGAGAATAGAAATCCATATGTGGATATGGTTATGGATGCTTCATGTCATAGATTAAATCTAGATGTAGAAGAAATGGAAGAGGATCCGAATCCATCAGCTTCAAAGTTTTATAAGTTATTAAGCGATGCTGATGAACCTTTATGGGATAGTTGCAAGAAGCATACAAAATTGTCAGCTGAAACACAACTCCTAAACTTGAAGTCAGAGTTTAACATGAGTGTGAGTTGTTATGATCGAATGATTGCCATAATCAAAAGCATGCTTCCAGAGTCAGAAAGTTTGCCTGAAAATTTTTATAGATCCAAGAGAATGGTTAATGAGCTGGGATTAGGATATGAGAAGATAGATGCATGTCCTAATCATTGCATGTTGTATTACAAAGAAAATAATGACAAGAATGTTTGCTTAGTATGTAAAGAACCATGATTTAAACCAAAGGTAAGACATTCTACAAATAAGAAGGATGCGCCTTACTCAGTGTTGAGATATTTCCCCATTATTCCAAGACTCCAATGCCTCTTTATGTCAAAAAATACTTCAAAATATATGTGTTGGCATGTGGATGGAGTGCGTCAAGATGAATCAGTGATGACACATCCAGCTGATGTCGAGGGTTGGAAGCATTTTGACCATACACATCCAATATTTGCACAAGATCCACAGAATGTCAAGCTTGGACTTTGCACAGATGGTTTTAATCCATCTGGTAATTCAGGTACCCCATATTCCTGTTAGCTTGTTTTTGTCACACCATACAATCTTCCCCCAAGTATGTATATGAAAAGAGAATACATATTTCTCACTCTTCTAATTCCTGTCAGTAGTAGAAAACTCTTTGCCTCCACAACAATTAAGTGGCACAGATGTCTTAAATAAAGTGAATTGACTTCAGAAAATTACTTTTGGCTTGAAATCATGCAAACTAAAGAAACCTGGCTTTGGTACAACCCACAATTGGGTGAAGAAGAGCATATTTTGGGAATTATCATATTGGTCCACCAATGTAATCTGACATAATTTAGATGTTATGCATGTTGAAAAGAATGTATTTGACAACATCTTTAACACTGTCATGGACATAAAGGGTAAGACAAAAGACAATGCAAATGCAAGAGAAGATTTGAAGGATATATGTAAACGTCCTAGTTTAGAGTTGATAGTTGAGAATAGGAAGTATAAAAAACCAAAGGCAACATATGTCTTGAATTCTAATCAAAGAAGGACAGTGTGTGAGTGGATAAAACAATTGAAGTTTCCAGATGGGTACGCATCCAATATATCACATTGCATTAATATGGATGAAGGGAAGATATACGAAATGAAAAGTCATGATTGTCATGTTTTTATGCAAAGACTAATTCCTTTGGCATTTCGTGATATGCTACCAAAGCCTATATGGGGAGTATTAACTGAACTCAGCTTATTCTTCAAAGAAATTTGTGCAACTGCAATATGTGTTTCAATCATGGAGAATGCTAGGCTCTCCATTATTGAAACAATTTGCAAGCTTGAAAAGATTTTTCCGCCAGCATTCTTTGATTCAATGGAACATTTGGTTGTACATCTTGCATATGAAGCCAAGGTTGGAGAACTTGTGTAGTACAGATGGATGTATCCATTTGAAAGATGCATGTTGTATTTGAAAAGGAAGGTTCAAAATAAGGCAAAGGTTGAAGGCTCTATTTGTGAAGCATATATTGTGGAAGAAATTTCTAATTTTGCTTCCATGTGTTTTGATGCAACCATTCAAACAAGGCGCACTCAAGTACCTCGAAATGATGATGGTGGTGAAGATACGATTGATGAAAAGTTGTCTATTTTTAAACACCCATGTCGTCCTATTGGCAGAGGTCAAAGTAGATTCTTAACAGATGAAGAACTTCAAATTGCTGAGACATATGTTGTTGTAAATTGCAATGAAGTAGAACCCTATCTCGGCTAAGTTTGCTTTATCATTTGTCAATTTGTGCAATTTATAATTATATTATTTGCACTGAATAATTATTATATGTCTTAGACAATTTGAGGATTCACTAAGGGAAACAAACCCCAACATCTCTGAGGATGAAATATTGGAAGCTCGAGATAGAGACTTCAGTAGGTGGCCAAAACATCAAGTGAGTCATCTCTCCATAATCATATATAGTATACAATTTAATATTTGTTAGACTAAATGATATAACTATGTATTCTTCTCTTTGTAATCATCTATAGGTGAGTACAGGTCGAGTTGAGGATCAAATGATTCAAGAGATAAGTTATGGTCCATTGAAGGTTGCGACTTCTTATAATGGCCTAATAGTTAATGGATACAGATTCCATACTAAGGATTACGGACATAATAAAGCTACCATAAATAGTAGGGTATGTGTTCGGGGAAATATATATGGTGACAATGATTTGAACTATTATGGCATTGTTGAGGACATATTAGAATTGTCATATCTTGGATATGAAAAAAAAAGTATTTATTCTACGTTGCCACTGGTTTGATCCAATTAATGGTGTTAAAGTTGATGATAAATATGGGTTGGTTGATATTAAGCATAAATCAAAGCTTCAATCAAATGAGCCATTTGTATTAGCTGAACAAGCACAACAAGTGTACTATACAAGATACCCACAAAGCGCGGGTAGAAACAGTGGTGATTGGTGGGCAGCTTGCAAGGTTAGAGTAAAATTGTTTATGGTCGAGACATTGAATGATGAAGATGATTTATCAAATGAGCTAACTGCCATTGATTATTTTCAAGACGATAGACCTACAGGATTGCACAATATTGATATTAATGATAAGGCGATACAATTGTTTGATGCACATGCCCCAATGGAAGAAGTAAACATGGATGATATACATTATTCAGTGGATAATCTGCATCATGATCAATTCATCAATGATGATGAAGATAGTGACAATAATGAGTTCATAGATCAAGATGATGATTTAGATGATTCAGACTCAAGTGCTTATGATTGAATCGTCTTAAATTTTATATTAATGGTATTGATGTTAAACTGAATTTTTTTCGTATATATTTCATATGATTTTTTTATAGTATTGTCTTGCAGTTTCTTAATTCATTGTATTTTTATAAACAAATACTCATCATGCCTACTAGAGGACGAGGACGAGGTAGGGGTAGTCACACCATTAATCCACGTCAGCCTACTCAACCTCCCGTTGATCCTCCATTGCTAGATCCTTTTTTGCACTCACCAAGTATACTTGTTGAATGATTTTTTAATGGATAACTCTTAATTTATTTGAAAATAATGAATACTAATTTTTTTTGGTCTTTGATTGTCGTCTTAGGTGCTACTTCCAACAATGGCCCATCAGTTGATGGTGGTCAATCACTTGGTAGTGATCAATCACCTGGTGGTGGTCAATCATCTGCTACTACCCCATTAGTTGACGGTAGCCAATCATATGTTGCTCCAACATCTGTTGGCCCACAACCTGCAATAAGGCCTTCAAGTGTAGATTTCCATAATGAATTTGATAGGAGACTTGTTATATCTGTGCAGCAAGTTAGTAAACCGTAAGTAAAACTAAACTCAAACAATGATTTAAATTAATGTTACTAATTCATGATTCATATTACTGATTCAATACATAATATGTGACTTGAATGGTCTTATAGGAGGAGGTTTATTCCAGATTTTGTGACTTGAGATATTATATCTGAGGTACTTATGAGGATGTCTAATCCAGCAGAAAATTGGAAAAATTATTCTGCTAATATAAAAGAAATCTTATTTAATGCTTTTATGGTAAGAATTATTTACTATATTATTATTGTTGTTGTTATTATTGTTGTTGTTGTTGTTGTTGTTATTATTATTATTATATATCAATGAATTTCTTTAATTTATATTGGTGTAGAACAAATACCGTTTCACATCAGATTATGATCGTAATATAGCAAGAAAGGTTTGGAATCGGACATGTATGGACTGATATTCTGATTCTTTGTGCAAAGTAAGGGAAAAGGCAAAACAAACGGCAAAGCCAGATAATATTGCGGACTTAAAGGGTAATGGACCAAAAGGAATAAGGACTGAGATGTAGGATGGTTTAGTTGACATCTGGATGACATCGGAGTGGGCAAAGAAGTTTGTTGCTAGTAAAAGTAATAGGGTTGCCAAGCTTGATTGCATGGTGCATACTACAGGGTCAATAAGCTTTGGGCAACACAAGAAAAAGATGGTAATCATAAGTAATACTTTTGCCATTGACATTGAGAATTCATTTTATGTTGTGCCTTGTTTGAGATTGGGTAGAACCTTGGAGGTTTTGTATTGAGATTAGGCAACACATGATTTTTTTTATAAGCTTTAGAATTGATAGCATGACATATTTGTTGTTGAATTTGATTGTTGTCTTGCTTATTATATAGTGTTGCAATGATTCAAATTATTTTGCTTCAAGCACGCATTATAACTATGATAGATGTGTAGCTATATGATAGCTAGTAAACAAATTTGATAGCCTATGGTACTAGAGTAAATAAATTCATGTAGCAATAATGACATGTTAGAAACTTCATGCTTGAAACTAGGGATGATAAGAAACTAGGGAAACTAATGTTAGAGGATTAATCTAAGATATTCTAACACATGATAAGATATTTTCATATATTTAACGGTAGAGATAAGAGTGATGCATGGATGAGTGATCTTTAAAAAAGAAAAAAAGATAAGGTGAGGAATTAATGTATTAGAAAGTTAGAGTGACATCTATTGAGGAAAAAATAGTAGAATTACACCTAGTAAAATCCTCAAAAATATAGTCCTTGCATCTTCCATCCATCTTCAAGATTTGAGCTTGGTTTTAAATTGTGGTTTCTATATTGCGATTGTGGGTTGTGATCCATGCAGCATTGAAATTCCTTCAATTTGCAACCATGATTTCTTTTAATAATTTTAAAGAAAAGCTATTATTGCATTATGGACATTACACCACACCATTGCATTACAAAATTTTCACTTTTTTTATGTGAATAGAAATGACCATACAAATATAAGGTGATGTGGTTGTGAACACTCACAATTGCTATATTGATTTATAGTTGCATCAAGTGATGTGGTTTGCTATTGAACACTAAATTAATTGATATGGTTCATCTAATGTAAATAAATGTGTAAATTGAGAATGAAAATGCCTTGTAAACTTTTAAATCAATGATTGGATACACCTTTACTTTCTACACACTTGTTCATTTTAGAGGAACTAAATCCAAAATTAATGATATTGTTGAAGTGGACTATATGTTTTGTTAGTCCTTTTTTGTTAAGGATTGTGAAGAAACTATGCTATTTGGCCTAACTTGAACAAAATAAACTTGGCCACATCAATGAAAATGGTCTATTGTAGCTACTTCAATTAACTTATATCAATAAGATGGATGGATGTACTACATTTTTTGGAATTTTAGACTTGAGACAAGATTGATAAATTTTTGTGCAGGATGAAATTGATAAATATTTTTAAGATGAATTTTTCAAAATCTGTAACTCACTTATACAAGCCTGACCAAATACACATTACATACATAGGGTATTGAATTTGCATGCTTATAAGGTCTTACCAAATGATTGATTTGCCTTTAATGCTAGTTGTTGAATTTGGTTGTTTTTTATGGTGTTGCAATGATTGAAATTAATTTGTTGATGTATATGTTGAATGAAATTGATTTGAGAAGGCTTGGTTAGGCCTTGAATGTGCATGTTCATGAGGCCTTACAAATTGATTCATTTGCCTTCAATGTTATTTGCTAAATTTGATTGTTGTACGGGGTCATTTTGAACTTAGATTCTTACATGAGAAAATTTGATGTTGAATTAAAATTTAAACTCTACTCAAAAAGAGTAAATACATGATTTACACATTTTAAATTTTCATATTATATTATAGGAGGTAGAGTACAAGCGTCCTATTTCTTATAGTGAATTGTACACTAAGGTGCATAAAAAAAAGGACGGTGAATATGTGTCTAATAGAGCAAAGAACTTCATTGTAAGTGTTTATTTTAAATGTAAGAGATTAAACTTTGTTCATCTATTTACTATCTTACTGCAATTTTATTGATTTTGTTGTTGTAGGAATCCTATGAAAATGCTATATCAGATAAATATGGAGAAGACAGATCAAACCATCCTACAGTTGACTCTTAAGAGTGGTTAAAGGCAACTAGTGAAAATAAGAAGGGTAGAATCCACGACATTGGTCATAGCTTGGATCTTAGCATTAGTATTGCACATGGTTCATCTTCATCGGTTATGGGCCCCTCTTCCACAAATCCTGTTGCACCTGTGACAGAAGATATCACTGTAATAGCTACACAGATGAAACAATTACAAACATAGTTGCAAACACAGATGCAGGTGCAAATGGAGGCACAAGCGCGGATGCAGGCGCAAATGCAAGCACAAGCAGAGATTTAAGCACAAATACAGGCACAGATGAAAGCACAAGCAAACATGCAAACGCAGATGCAAGCACAGATGCAGGCGTAAAGGCAAGCACATACACAGATGCAATTCTTTCGAACAAAGATATTGCCAGCCTTAAAGACATATACACCACCTTCAGTCTAGCAACATAGGAAGGATCAATAGCATGAATGATTTTGTTATTTCACTTTTAGTTTAATTCAATTATGTTTTTTTTTTGGCCCTCTTTGTAATACTTAAGAAGAGAGTACTTTTAGTTCTTACATTTATAATTAGGTTATGTTGTTGACCTTTTTTATTGTTTAATGTTTAGAAAACATATTTAGTACAATGTCTTACATTTTTATGTTATCAATTTTCTTAGTAAACTTATTTGTTAAATTTCAAACAAGTACAATTTATATTTCTTAATAACTACATTGAAATACAAAAAAAATTAGCAAAGGAACAGCGAAGGATCAGCGAGGGAGAACGAGTGATTGAGAAAGGAACTTTGCGAAAGTTTAGCGAAGGAATTGCGAGGAATGTTTTGCGAAGGATTTGCAATAAATTAACGAGGGAATATACATTACTATAGCAAGGGTATAGCGAGGGAAATGTTGTGAAGGTTTAGTGAGGGAATTGCGAAGAAAGTTTTGCAAGGGTTTAGCGAAGGAAGATGAATAGAAAATAACGACAGATTTGCGACGGATCTGTGATGAATATATTTGCGACAGAATTTCGACGACTTTGCTACAGATTTGCGTGGAATTTGCGAGGGGCGGCAACGGAATTGGCGACAAAATTGTGAGGAAGTTATTATGTCGCTAATTAGCGACCTGTATTTAGCTAGACAAAATTCCTTTACGAATCCATTGGCAATCCGTCACAAATTGCATTAGCGAGAACTTAGATTCAGATTTGCGACGAAATTGCTCTTCACTAATTTGCTATTTTCTTGTAGTGATTGTCCATTCGATTTGAAAATTAAATAGATGGATGACAATCAATCTATTTAATTATATGATCTATTCAATCCAATCTAAGTATTTTATTTTTTTAAAACAACTAGATGAATTAGATTTTATATGAATGAATCATGGACAAATAAATTCTTTTGTCATTCATACTTGCTTGTGAGAACAAAATTAACAACGACTAACACAACCCATACCAATAATAATAACAATAATAAAGGGTAGAAAATTAAGTAAGGACACACCAAAATTTTTATCGTGAAAAACTTCTCTCAATGTGAGAGAATAAATACTATGGAACCAAATCTAAAAAACATTTAACTATACAAAATAACGGGTATATCAACAAAATCTTCCTGTACCATTAATGATCAACAAAGTACCAAAATCATTACTGCTGAGATGGAAAAAAAAAATCTTCAATAAGGTAATTGACAAAGAAGGCAAAAACACCCATATATATATATATATATATATATATATATATCGTCCTCCCAACCACTCTCGATGTGTTAATAGCACCTACGTGCCCCGGTTCACTCTACTATTATGTTTTAATAACATATATAATTTTATATAGTTAGTCTTAATAACCATTATGTTTTATTTTTTATTTCTATTTAAAATAGTAGCTCAACTTAATAATTGGTTTAAGTTAATATAAACATATTTAAAAATATAAACATAATATTATGTTATGAAATGAATATTATGATAGTTTTTGATATTACATTATTACTTAATATATTATATTAAAATTTTAAAAATATCATTTAATTATTATCGGTTCAACCACAGCTCAACTGCAGTTAGACCATTAAACCTTGAACCAGTACTATCATCGGTTCAATGACCGGTTTGATTTTCAAAACATAATAATAGTAGAGAATTAGAATTTTGATATAATGGCTTCTAATGGCCTATTTGGTAGGATGGAAGAAAAACATAAGAGGAGAGAAAAATTTAAAATTTGAATTGAAAGAAAAGTGAAAGAAAAGAAAGTTTAAATTTGTCTTTAAAAATCAACTTTTTCTTCTTTTTTCCTTCTACTTTTTCTCCAACCAAACAAAAGAAAACAATTCATTATCCATGCTTTTTTTTTCCTTTGTTTTTTTTTTCTGTCCAATCAAATATACCATTAAATGTCATATGGCAATTACGTACAAATACTATTAGGATAACAAAAGAAAAATGATCAACTTACACTCCATTTTGGGGTGAAGGAAAGAGAAAGATAGAGAGAAAAAGTGATAAAATTGATATATGATGTAATAGGAAATATAGAAAGAGACAAGAAGAAAAAATGAGGTAAAAGTGAGTTGTAAGAAAGTGAAATGTATGTTAACAAAAAAATTTATAGAAATATGAATATCCCTTAAACCTCACACAGGAAATTCGAAAAAAAAAAAAGGGGGAAATGAAATTGGCTCTCACCCTTCGATATGAATTCATAAATCGTTGCAGAGGTGCTGAAGAGTACATAAATGAATCCCGAAGATATGAATTCAAACTGCCTTTAGATACTAAAAGGGTGCTTTATCTTAAAATCACAATACATAAGTCACGAAGATCCCAGGAGTTGTATCCTCAACTAAAATCATGCTTTACCATCAGTGTCGAACACTGCTGAGAAAGTGTCACGAAATGGCAGGACCAAGGCCTTTGTGAAAAGATCACTGAACTTTTATGTCTCCAATGACTTTAACGTATCGGCAAAGCCACAAATTGTCTGCATGAAGGTGAAGTAAAGGGCCAAGACGGCACCAAGGGTTGAGATGCCAACAGTCCAGCTTGTCAAATAGTTACGCATTATTGAAGCCCTTATTCTTCCATACCAAGTTTCAAAGTAATCATTTGCCCCATTCACCACATTGTGCAAGTAGGACTCGTCCAATTCAGGAACCATTTCTTATGCGATGTCGTTGATTAGATTAGCCACTCATTCATCGTTGCCTAAAGAATGATAAAGCACACCTTTGTGATGAAGAAGAGCCACATCATCTGTGGAATTGATGAGCCGATTAAAGAAAAACATGTAGGTTGTCACATCGGGGCTGCATCTTTTCTGACACTTCTCAAATGCCACTATGTTACAAAACACAATCCCTCTGTGGTCACTGATGTGCAAACGAGGGATCGTGAGTTCCCTTGTTACTATTCCCTACTTTTTCCCAAAGCTTATATCTAGCAGTTCACGGTTCTCATCAACTTTGATTTTCACACCAGCCTCCTTTAGCTCTGTCGCAGAATAAATCATCTGCTTCTGAATTCCTCTTTGGTCTTGTTTTCCAATTAGTTTGGGGCGAAGGTTGTATCTAAGAAGATCGAGCACGTGTTCTATTCTAAACTTATAAGATTTCTGGCATTCTGGAATTTTGCTCGAGTCTAATTGAAGCAAATGGTAGAAGAATCGAAAGGCAAGATCATTGAGACTCATGGATGGTTGTTCAAAATCAAAACTACTATTATCTGTGAGCTCAAACAATTTGTTCAAAACAAAGAGTGGAACCTGGTTTTGCAAGCATGATCAACTTGCAGCGAAAGGTGGGTAGCATCCATCGACTGAAGGAAGGGACTTATTTGAATTGCTTGTGTGATAAATCCCTCAAGAGCTGAATAATGAAAGAGCCATCAACAAGCATCATTTGTAGAAACTCATCACTACCTTGTTTGATTTCGCCCATGTAACATTCTCGAACTTTGGCTTCTTGTTCCTCAAGGAACTTGAAAGCATCGTCTAATTTGGGTCCATTTACACCATTTGGATCAAAAAGGTGGTGAAAGAACTTCCTTTTCAGCACTTCCATGTTGTGCAAATGAGGAGCACCATGATGGTAAGAACCAATTGAGATGTTGTTGGGTAAGTAGGCCTTGGGATTGACCTATAGCATTTTTGGTGGAACCTCGTATATGCACACAGAGTCATTTTCTTTGGGGATTGAAATTCCACTTTCTAAATCTTTCTCAATAAGACCCCTCCAATTTGAGCTTCTTTCAGGAGGCCATGAAATTTTCTGCTGCTTAACTTCTGGAAAGCCAACCTCAAGAACTTATTTCAGCCCATGTTTGGTAATGAGAGAGGGGGGCAACAAGTTCTCTTGTCCTGGACATACCGATCATCCTTTTTAACTTACAAAAGGTCAAGACTTTAAATTCAAGTCAACTTTTGGTAAAGGATGCAAGAATTTTACTATCAAGTTCAGGACTTCTGCAAGTCCTTAATTCTTGTGGTGTTTCCTACATTTATTTTAATTCAACCTACTATGCTTATTTTACGTGTTTTCGTTGTCAACGTATCACAATGTCAACTCACAATTGCAATTTTCTAAATCTAACCTAGCGTTGGCTTCATCCAAATCCAGTTAATCTTGGCTGAACTTTTCTTTTTTTGTACCCTTTTGAAACGTATTTGTAACCCACTAGCTTTGGACTTCTTCCAAGCTTATAATCATTTCAGTGCATTTGTGCGTTGGTCTTTATTCCCTAGTTGAAGCAATTGATTTAAATAATGGTGTGTTGACATGTAGAATTTTGAGGACTCAAATCCTTTCTTTTTCCTCTCTTTCTATTCATCAAGTGTTCATCTTTTTTTCATTCTCTTAATCCTCCTTCTTTTTTTCTTTTTTCTTTTTGCAGAAACAAGATAGTAGGAGAGGATGTAAGTTGACTTTTGAGAGAAATTCAATTTTTAAATGGATTTAAGATATCATATATCAGAAAAACTTGTTTGGATATCTAAATCAAAGTTTTTTTAAAATAATGAGAATTATAAAAAGGATTTTTAAGTCAAATGTAACAATTTCATATAAAACTTAAAGTGAAAAATTTAAAAATTTCTTCTTTATTCCAAAGTCTCAATGTGAATTCTCTCGACCAAAATTTTGGTAGGCCTATCTTTCTCTTTCTCCCCATCTCTCTTATGCACCTTTCTTTTTCATCTCTCTCTTTCTCTTTCTCACCTCACTCCCCTTTTCCTATCTTCTTTGCACATATCTCTCTTTTTCATACCCATCTCTCCCTCTCTCTTCTCCATCTTCCTATCTCTTTCCCTTTCTCTCTTTTGCATATCTTTCTCTTCCATACCTCTTTCTCCCTTTCCCTCTCCCTCTCTCTCTCATCCGATCACCTCTCTCTCTGTCTCTATTTGTTTTGCACCTCTCTCTTCCTGTCTTCACTTTCTCATTTATCTCTTTATCCCTATTCATTAACAAATATATTCTTTAGTAATAAGATATAAGTTGACGTTATATTAATAATAAGATTTTATCAATATTTAACTTTTTGTTGCCAAATGATATTTTCATAATCACAAATTATTTTGAAATAAAAATATGAAGTGTTTAATATTTGATTTTGTAGTTATTGATTGTCTTTGAAAAAAATAGTATAATTAATAATTTATCTTTTATATATTGTTTATTCTAATATAGTAAACTCCCGATCAAACTCTTGTAGCGCGAGTAGTCACAGACTTGCATTCATACATCTTACTTGTAGCATCTGCCTAGTGCTCCATCATTTTTTTGCAACTGCTCGTTTATCATGAGCAGAGTAGTCACAGACTTGCATCCATATATCTTTCACTTCTTTAGTAGAGCTTTAGTATATTTCTTCTAAGAGATAAATATTCCTTCCTTTTGTTGTCTTACCTTTATGCTGAGGAAGTAATTCATCAAGGCAAGGTCTATCATCTTGAATGTCTTCATCATGTCTTCTTTAAATTCATTCATCATCTTCATATTGTTTCCTGTGTTGATAAGATCATAATAGTTAATTTTTACAACAATAAATAAACAAATTAACAAATAAAGTAAAGGCTTAATTAATCAACATTTTGGTTTTTGTAAAATACACATTTTTTGCTTTTAGTCCTTACAAATTCTTTTGTTCGAATTAGTCCCTATAATATCAGAATTTTTATTTTGATCTCTATCGTTAGTTACCTTCTGTTAACTATTGACGTAGCTCATAGAATACCACATTAGCATATATATTTTAAAGATTCTATAAGAACTTGACTTGATTTTGTGATTATGAGTTTTATAATTAAATCAATACTTACATAAATAATAAAGTTAAGATTTCAATAAAGAAAGAATCAATTGAATCCACATCTTTATGATCATGTGGTGATTGATCATCCGTGCTTAGGTTCAAATCGAGAATGTGTTGTATAATTGTGTTGATAAGTGAGGAAGGAGCAAAAGGAGTGTGTACTGTCACTTAGCTGAGAGTGTGTCTAGTAGGTGATAAAGGAAGATATTTGTTTTTGGTAGGGGAAATATTTTGTGGATACTTTAATCTCATCTACATCTAGATAGAGTTAGAATTAGAAGAGAGAAATAATAGAGATAATAGGTGATATGATGTGACAATAAGAAAAAAATAGATAGAAATGTAAAATGTCAAATAAGTGTTTATAATTTTGAGGTGTTCACACACACACACACATATCACGAGCAAAGTAGTCACAGACTTGCATTCGTACATCTTGCACTTCTTTAGTAGAGCTTTAGTATATTTCTTCTGAGAGATTATTCCTTCCTTTTGTCTGACCTCTATGTCAAGGAAGTAATTCATTAAGCCAAGGTTGATCATTTTGAATGTCTTCATCATGTTTTCTTTGAATTCATTCATCATCTTCATATTGTTTCTTGTGTAGATAAGATCATATACATACAGGGAGACAATGAAAGTATCATACTGACCATGAGTCTTGACGTATAGTGTTGGCTCACTCTTACTCCTCCTAAATCCTTGATCAGTGAAGTACTAATCAATTCTATTGTACCATGCTCAGGGAGCTTGTTTAAGACCATATAAAGCTTTTCTTAGTCTTAGCACTTAGCCTTCATTAACTTTGTTGATGAAGCCTTGTGGTTGCTCAACATAAATCTCTTCATCAAGCACACCATTTAGAAAGGAAGATTTGACATCCAATTGGTAGATGCTCCACCCTTTTTTGTGTTACAAGAGCTATTAAAGCTCTTATTATATCCAAGCAAGCAATTGGAACAAATGTCTCATTGTCATCTACTCCTAGTGGTTGTGAGTAGCCTATAGTAACTAATCTAACCTTGTGCTTTTGTATGGGTCCCATCAAGGTTAAGCTTTATTTTATATACCCATTTTACCCCAATGATGTCTTTTCCATGTGTGCGGCAATCTACTAGCTCCCAAGTATTGTTCTTTTCGATCATTTTAATCTCTTCTTCCATTGCCTTGACCTATACTTCTTGCTTTGATGCTTTTTCATATCATTTAGGCTCATACATAGCCGTATTGCAAATTTCATAGATGTCCACCAAAGATCTTACTCGTCTCAAAGTAGATTTTGGTGAAGAATCTTGTTATTATGAAGGTGGAGGAAGCATACCTAGATCTCTTGCTACTTCTTCAACTTCTTCTTGATGTTGTTGCACTAGAATGGAAATGTTGCTTTTCACAACTTTTTCTTCTTTGATGAGTCTCGTACCTTTATTTGTGTCTACCATGACAGTGCTTTTGCCTTTGGACTCCACCATGGTGCCATTTCACAATCAAAATTTGACTTTGATGGAGTTGTTAATTTCTTTGAAGATGCTCCTATCTTTGACTATGTGATTACTGCAACCACTATCTAAGTACCAGTTTCCACCCATTCTTTTTCTCTAGAATCTTGGGTAGCATACAATAGATGTTGCTCACACTCACGCTCTTTAACGAAATTTGCTTAATGCTTATTTTCATTGCAATAGTTCTTCTCCACATGTCCAAATTTCTTGTAGTACTAACACTGTGGTTTTCCACAATGTCAATAGTCTTTTTCAAGTGACTTGTCTTTTTGTAGATGTCACATGCAGGATGTTTGTCTTGATTGGTTTTAAAGTCACTTTTAGAATTCTCTTTATTTGTAGAATTTTCTCTACCATTTTTTTCTGTCCTTTATATTCTTTATTCTGAGACTATAATTTGAGCTTCTTGAAAGACATTTTCAATAGAATCTTCATTATGCATACTTAATAATTGCTTATAAGCTTCAAAATAGCCCATTAGTTCTGTCATTGGTAAAGTAGATAGATTTTTGGTTTGTTCAATCGTAGTCACAGTTGTACCATACTTACAGGAAGGAAATAAAAATTAAAATTTTCTCAACAATCTTCTTGTCAGAAATGTTATCCCCTTAAGCTCTTATTTGACTAACTATTTCTTTTAGAGTCATGCTATGTGTTACAAAACTAAACATGCACGAATTTAAAATTGGACAGTGGTAAATTTTTTAAATAAATATTAATTAAAAATTTTGAAAACATATAAGAAGTATATTGATGGAAATCAGCAGTTGTGCCTGTTTAACGAAAATTAGTTTCATAACAAATAGCATTTTTCTTTCTTTTATCTTAGACTAGTTGTCTTTTACGATCTCAGACTCCTTCATCTTTAGCACTTGTGGCACCCATTATTCTTGGGAAAATTATGTCAGTTACTGCTTATTCAAAATAAATAGTGCCATTGAATCTTTCTACTAATTTTCCTTTAACTCCTTCTTTTAAGCTACAGTAAGAGTAGAAATGTCAGAAAGAATAGTAATTGTTTCTTCTATAACATCCCATAAATCTTGAGAGCAAAAAAAAATATCTTCATTTTAATGCTCCAAAAATCATAATTTTTTCCTTTAAAAATAAGGATGGGAATAAATGATAATTGAATGGTATTTGATTATAGGTTAAGAAAAAATTATGAGAATGATGTAGTATATGGTAAGGATTTGTTTGGAGGTAGATGGAAAATATCACCATTGTACAAATCACTTTTTAAATAGGTTAAAAAGGATTTTTTAAATTGGTTCTCGAATCGATTTAGATACAGGCGATATAGAAAAGTGGATGATTTTGAATCGAATTATGAACTGATTTAAAAAATAATTTTTAACTCGGTTCATTAGGGAATTGAGTTAAAAAATCTTCTTTTTTTTAACTCAGTTATGACCCAAACCGAGTTAAAAAGTAACTCAGTTCAATGGGAAATTGATTTTAAAAGTCTTGCTTTTTAACTCGGTTATGAACATAACCGAGTTAAAATAAACGAGATCAAGAGGAATGAATAGTATTCCTTGCTCAGTAAGCATCTCATCCACTATTTTTACCACTTGTGTAAATTGCCACAAGAACCAAGAACTCTATGTTTAAAATCAAATCAAAAGCTTAGAAAGCCAGAAGAGTATAGGAATTCAATCCAAACCTTGTTAAAGTACTTGTAATGCTTGTTCCCGAGGCCAAACATAGCATACTGAAGATTCTAAAACCACCCATCTTCTTTTTCACCCCCTTAAAGTCACAAATGCAAACAAAGTCAACATACAATCCAATAATTTCACTCTCAACATTAATGCCACCGTAGCTAGTCTCAAACGTACCTCTATAAACCATTTATAGAATCTTGCAGCATTATTGGTTGGTTCACCATCACCATATCTACACCCACACACACTATAACAAATTAACTCCCAAAGTATACCATACAAACACAAAAATGAATAGAAACAAACCAAAAATAAAATAAAATAGTGAAAAACACTCATGTAGCTAAAAAAAAAAAAGACCGAGTGTCTCCTTTTGAACTTCTCCTCATATTCATCGTCATCGGCAACATAATCATCCTATTTGCAAAATCACAAAATGTGAGCATAAAATGACGTCAAAATCTCTAAACGTGGCCTTGTCATATCACACTTTGGCCTCTTCCGCTATTGCCTGTTCAAACATAAAATTCAAGTGAGGTTCGTTTAGAAATAGAGATAATAATTGAGTTATCGGTGTGGTAGGAGGATACCTTGGTGAAGCCTTTGGTGATGCCGATCTCGTGCCGAAGAAGATGGTGACCTGGAATGAAGGGCTTTCTAAATGTTTTGTCGAAATACAAAATGCAAAAATGTTTTAGAGGCAAGTGCAAAATGAGAAAATGTTTTGTCGAAGAAGTTTTAGTGTCTTTTTAAATCAGTTCAAAAGGAAACCAATTTAAAAAGTTAGTTTCTAACTTGGTTCAAAAAGGAACATATTTAGAAAAGGTTTTCTAAATTGGTTAAACTAAACTGATTTAAAAGATGTTTCAAATAATTATGAAATGGCCATCGAGCTTGAGACTTTTTAATTTGGTTTATAAAAAACATATTTAAAAAATACATTCTAAATCAGTTAAACAAGAATCGATTTAAAAAAGTTGCAAAATATTACAAAACTGTCAGCCAATTTATCTTTTAAAACAGTTACCATATAACCGAATTAGAATACACAATGTATATGCCCAATAAATGATAGAACGTGGCTCTAATGTCACTGTTGTTTTAGAAAAAATGGGAAAGGTTCAAAGATGACTTTGGTAGTTGAATAGTAAAGGACAGATTTTCTTCACAGAAAGTGACATGAAGCTTTGGAAAAGATGATAGTTTATTGATATTAGAAAGAAGGAGTATATAAGAGCTTTGTAGATTAGCTCACGCCAATTTCTTGAGCATATACACAATATGAATGTCGCTTCCTATTTACAGAGTTCTTGCACTGCCTATAACGAGACGATTACAATTATCTTATATTTAGTTCAATCTAGAATTATCGAATCTAGAAACATCACATTATTCTAGTACATGTAATCTAAAACTATCATGATACTTTCATTAGTACATGCTACTGTGCTACAATTTTGTGAAAAAATCTAGAAATTTGTATCATTATTTTAATAGCTAGACCTAGAAGGTGAATCAAGATAATTTTGCTGTATTGATCTCACTTTCCTTATCTCTCCAACTTGTTTTCTTATTTTGTTATTTACCTTTAGCTTATTTTCTTATAAGGTATATTATTAAGTTAAAGAAATTGTAAAAATACTCTTATAAAAAAGTAGGCAATATAATAATTTTAATTTAATGACATCTTAAATATTTCATATGGAAATTATGTAACAAAAACTATTAGGATAACAAAATAGGAATCTCTTTTTTTTTTTTTGTGGTAAAGATCAATTACATGTATCCTTCACATGAAGTAATCCTGTTCGAGCTGGTAAGACCACTATAAGTGCAAAACCATTTTTTCGAGTATGTAATGCAACTACATATACCGGACTCAACTTAAGTCAGTAAAATACAAATCACTTAACCACACACAGGTAAATAAAAAATAAAAAGGAAGACATGAATTTTTATTTTTATTTTCTTTGGATGCGAACAAATGAAACCCTCTTGACAAACAGTCACAGTATATTACATAAATCGAGGTAGGTGCTTAACAATTCATAAATCACTAAGATACGAATTCAAACGCCCTTGAGAATAGTAAATTGTTTATGCTTAAAATTGCAATACATAAACCACGAAGATCCCAACAGTGATTCTAATGATGTATTACTATATGTGTCTAACACTGCAGGACTACCACTAGGAGTGTCACGAAATGGCAGAACCAATGTATCTCTAATGATGTTACTGAAATTTTTGCTCTCCAATGACTTCAACGCATTCGCAAATCCACAAATTGTCTGTATGAAGGTGAAGTAAAGTGCCAAGACGGCACCAAAGGTTGAGATGCCAACAGTCTAGCTGGTCAAATAGTTACGTACTATTGAAGCTCTCATTCTTCTATACCAGGTTTCAAAGTACTCATTTGCCCCATTTACCACATAGTGCAAGTAGGACTCGTTCATATCGAGAACTATTTCCTTCCCAATGTCATTGATTAGGTTAGCCACTCATTCATCGTTGCCTAAAGAATGGTGAAGCACCCCTTTATGGTGAAGAAGAGCCACATCATTTACCGAGTTAAGGAGTCGATTGAAGAAAAACACGTAGGTTGCCACATCGAGGTTGCACCTCTTGTGGCACTTTTCAAATGCCAATATGTTACCAAACACAGTCCCTCTATGGTCACTGATGTGCAAACGAGGGATAGTGAGTTCCTTCATTACTATTCCCCACTTCTTTCCAAAGCTTATGTCTAACAGTTCACGGTTCTCATCAGCTTTGATTTTCACACCAGCCTCCTTTAGCTCTATCGCAGAATGAATCATCTGCTTCTGAATTCCTCTCTGGTCCTACTTTCCAATTACTTTGGGGCGAATGTTGTACCTAAGAAGATCAAGCACGTGTTCTAGTCTAAACTTATAAGATTTTGGCATTCTGGAATTTTGCTGGAGTCTAATTGAAGCAAACGGTAGAAGAATCGAAAGGCAAGATCATTGAGACTCATGGATGGTTGTTCAAAACTACTATTATCTGTGAGCTCAAATAATTTGTTCAAAACTAAAAGTGGAACCTAGTTTTCAAGCATGATCAACTCACAGCGAGAGGTGGGTAGCATCCATCTACTGAAGGAAGGGACTTGTTTGAATTGCTTGTGTGATAAATCCCTCAAGAGCTAGATGATGAAAGAGCCATCAACAAGCATCATTTGTAGAAACTCATCACTGTTTTGTTTGATTTCGCCCATGTAACATTCTCGAACTTTGGCTTCTTGCTCCTCAAAGAACTTGAAAGCCTTGTCTAATTTAGGTCCATTTACACCATTTGGATCAAAGAGGCGGTGAAAGGACTTCCTTTTCAGCACTTCCATGTTTTGTAAGTGAGGAGCACCATGATGGTAAGGACTAATTGAGATGTTGTTGGGTATGTAGGCCTTGGGATCGACCTATAGCATGTTTGGTGGAACCCTGTATATGCATACAGAGTTATTTTCTTTAGGGGTTGAAATTCCACTTTCTAAATCTTTCTCAATAAGACCCCTCCAATTTGAGCTTCTTTCAGCTGTGCCATGAAATTTTCTGCTGGTTAACTTCCGAAAAGCCAACCTTGAGAGCTTATTGCAACCCATATTTCGGTGATGAGAGAGGGGGCAACAAGTTCTCTTGTCCTGCACACACAGATCATCCTTTTTAATTTACAATATGTCAACATTTTAAATTCAAGTCAATTTTTGGGAAATGAAGCAAGATTGTTACTAGGAAGTTCAAGATTTCTGCGGGTCCTTAATTCTTCTAATGTTTTCTATTTTAGTTCAACTTGCTCTGCTTATTTTACGTGGTTTCGTGGTCAATGTATCGTAATGTCAATTCACATTTGCAATTTTCTAAACGTATGCCTCTTGTGCTTTTTTCTTCATTGATTGTCGTACCTGACCTCGCGTTGGCCAGTTAACCTTGGCTAAGCTTCTTTTTTTTTTTAACCATATTTGTAAGTAGTAACCCACTAGCTTTGGACTTCTTCCAAGCTTATACTCATTTCAGTGCATATGTGCGGGGGTTTTTATTCCTTGACTGAAGCAATTGATTTAAATAATAAATAATGGTGTGTAAAATGTAGAATTTTGAGGACTTGAATCCCTTCTAAGAGTTGTTCTCTTTAGTTTCTCTCTTTCTTATTTTCTATTCAAAAGTCTTCATATTTTCTTTGTTCTCTTTATCTTCTCACCTTTTTTTTTGGCAAAGCAAGAGGGTTGGAGAGGATCTAAGTTGAATTTGAGAAAAAAATTTAATTTTTAAATGGATTTAAAATATCATATATTAAAAAGACTTTTTTGGATATCTAATTCAAAGATTTTTTAAAATAATGAAAATTTTAAAATGGAATTTTTTAAGTCAAATGAAACAATTTCAAATAATAAATTAAAATGAAAGAATTTAGATCTTTTTCATTCTATAATCTCAATGTGAATTATTTTTCCCAAAATTATGGTAGGTCTATTTTTCTATTTTTTTTCTGTCTCTCTTATGCATCTTTCTCTTCCTCTCCTTTGCACCTCACTCTTTTTCCTTCTTTCCCTATCTTATTTGCACATGTCTCTCCCTCTCCCTCTCTCTTCCCCACCTTTGTATCTCATTCCCTCTCTCTTTTTTGCACATCTCTCTTTCTGTCTCTCTCTCTCTCTCCCTTACATCTTTCTCCTTTTCCCTCTCTCTCTCTCTCTTGCACTTCTCTCTCCCTTTCTCAACTCTTTCTTCTATCTCTTGCTCCTTATTCATTCACAAATATGTTTTTTAGTAAAAGGATATGAATTTATGGTTCTATTAATAAAAGAAAATTATCTTGTTTAACTTTCTTTTTGTCAAATGATATTTTGTAATCACAAATTATTTTGAAATAAGAATATCAAGTATTTAATATTTGATTTTGTAAGTGTTGATTGTCTTTGAAAAGATAGAATAATTAATAATTTACTTTGCATATTTTTTATTCCAATTTATTTTTTAAATGTTTTATTATTTAAACATTGACTAATGGTTATTTTTAATAAAATTTATATTAAAATCTCAATTTTTTAAAATAAATATGTAAAAAACATTTTTACATATAATGAAAGTCAAATTACTTTTTTTAAACAAAAAATTTGAAATACAAAGAATCTAAATGGTTTTACTTAAATAAAATATTTTGAAATAAAGAAATTTAATTGAAACAATTAATTTTGATATATTTTAAACTCTTTAAAATTTTGAAGACCACTATCCAAATACTGCCTAAAAATATTTTAGTTCAAAGTAAAATAAATGTGTATCTAAGTCTTTATAAGCACAAAATCTAAGGATGCATTTTATCACACATTAAGGTACTATAGAAGGAAAATAGTAATCGAGGTCACCACAGGGCTAGTGAAAAATATTTTAATAGAGGCAGCACCGATATTTTTATTTAAGGAAAAAAACATTGAAAAATCCTTTTAAAGTGGTCTTGATGGTGACAACGATAATGGCGACAAAGGACCAATGGCAACGATGGCGGTGACAACGACAATGGCTTCAACGATGGTGGCGTTGATGTGATGATGTTGTTGTTGGTGGCGCTAGCGACAACAATGGTGGTGGTAATAGAAATGACGGTAGTAATGGTGGTGGTGGGTGGTAGCGGTGGTGGAAAGACAAGAGAGATAAAATATAATTATTAAATGACAAATAAAAATGGCTATTTTGTATTTGGGACAAAAAATTGTCTCATAATTTATCGAGTAACAAAAATTAGAGATTTTTGTCCTATTCATCTTCCTTCCTTTAATTTGTCTTATCCTATGATCTTTTTTAAAATCAAACGTAGAATAATTATATTTGTGTTATCCAGTACCATACATGCATTTAGCAAATCAAACAGACCTAATGCATAATTCTAGCTAACAATGTGTCAATGATATGCTTAGACCTACTCAAAGGATTATTGTAGGGCATGAATTACAAACTGTTTTACTCAATTATAGCTACTCAATTTGTCCTTAGATGTCAAAGAATCTGCTAAGAAAATTTTGTCCACCAAACAAAATTTTAGTATGTAACTTTAAAGAGTTTAATGATCATGCATGTCAGCATAAAAAATTTATACTGTTAGTCAATCACAAATCACTATTATATGAATTTTAAAATATTTATTATAAAATTAATAAAGCTACAATAAATAAAACCTTTGATTGGATGACATTGCCGGGTGTTATACCTATTAAACTCAACTTTAAAGAAATCAAACTCGCATATAGAAAGAATAAAAATTAACTCTGAATTCTTAAATATTTGTGCCAGCGTCCCACGTTAGCATATACGAAGCATGACTGCATAGGCTTATGTGAGCTTGCTTTCGTCACCCTAACTAAAGCGCAATAATATAAGGAAGGACGAATTCCAAGAATGTGGAGATAACAGCTGCACTGGATTAAATTATCTGGCTAAGAAAATTATTAAGTTTTGCTAAGCTATCAAGGACACAACTTATCTTTTTTAACCAATTGAAATTTGACTTTATATTGTCTTTCATGTTCTCATATGTGGTATCCTAATAATATTTACCTCGAAATGTGAATACATAGAAAATAAAATAAAATTATCTGCGATGGTTGTTAGGGGAATTAGGCATGATCATTTTTATTTTGTTTATATAAGCTCAGGATGACCAATTCCAAGTAGAATATATACTATATACAAGCAAACAATGACCATTGGTAATATTTGCAAAATATTTACTAATATAAATAAAAAGAAATCGAATACAACAACTTTTTATAGTCGAGTATCGAGTCTAACGAATCCCATCTAGAAGTGTGAAAGATGTATTAACTTGAGTAATGATATTTTCCCACCACCTTTTAACAATATTCTATTTGATAAGGAGGGAGATATAAAGACAACGGACAGAAATGTAAATAAATGATGTGATCTAAAACTGTCTTAAAAAATTTAATTCGTAAAATGTGAACCGTCATATATTAACTTCGCGTTCAATGGTACCGACAGATCATGAAACATCAACATGGGCCGATCAAAGTCAAATTTCAATGCTCTTATAAAAAAAAAAAGGACAAGTTGTGTCCTCGATATATAGCTCAGCAAAACTGATTAAATTTCTTCGCCATTTAAATTAATCTCGTGCAGCTATTGTCTTCATATCCTCGGAATTAATCCTTCATTATATTATTAACATACGACAAATTAAAAGTAAAAAAGAAGAAGGTAAATGGTATATGCAGGGAAAGAGAACTAGCTTGTTTCTCTTGTCTTCACCATATAATGGGGTGCAATAAGTTCATTAGATTGGCTTTCAAGTGGTTCTCATGGTACTGCTGGAAGAAGCTCTGCCAGGGTTAACTGGATCTGGATAAGCCAATTTTAGGTTAGGTACGGCAATCAATAAAAAAAAAAGCATATGAACCATACGTTTTGAAAATAGCATATTTTAATAGATATTGTAATACATTGACCACGAAGACATGTAAAATAAGTAGGGCAGGTTGAATTAAAATAAAAAAAGAAAATTTATCAAAAAATAAAAACAAAAATAGGAAACACTAAAATAGAAATATAGTAAATTACATTTCTCTTTTCAAGAGATGTGGGTATTAAACTGTCCTCTTTTCTTATATTAAAATATATAATTAATCCATTTAATTTAATACTGTTAAAGTAAATTATAGTTCTCTCTACTGAAAGATGTGGATATTACACTACCTTCCCTTCTTATATTAAAATATAAAATAAATTACACTTTTCTCGCATTAGAGATGTGTGCATTACAATATCCTTCCCTTTTTACATTAAAATATATAATTTAGTCTATTTAATTTAACATCACTAAAAAATTCAATACATAAAATTTCAAAATATTTTCAATAAAAATATATATGAAATTTTTTTTTTAATTTTCCAAGTTCTCATTCACTTACTCAATAAAGATTTTTAAAATATATAATTAAATTTAAATAATTAAAAATAATTTATTGAATAATAATTAAAATTAAAAATATGAGTTATATATATAGATATAGACATATATGTACCCTAAACATATGTCTATATATACATACACACATATGTTTAGGGTATATATACATGTGTGTGTGTGTGTGTGTATATATATATATGAGATTTGTTGATGTACACATACTTTTTTTTTAGTTAGAGTACATTAGCAAGCTACACCATGGTGTATATTAAGATATATTATAGTTACAACTTACTAACGTACTCTAACTAAAAACCAAGTGTACATTAGCAAACCATACAAGTATTTGCTAACGTATACATATTTATTTTTTAGTTGAAGTACGTTAGTAAGCTATTCCATTGGTGTATTTTAAGATATAGTTATAACTTATTAACGTACTACAATTAAAAAACAAGTGTGTTTACGTTAGCAAATTCCTATATATATATATATATATTATTTTTAATTTGATTGTTTTAAATATATCTTGTTAAAATAATAATTTAAAATGGATTTTTTTAATATATAATTAAATATTATGAACTAGTTCTTTTAAACAATAATAAAAAAATTATATATATATATATATATATATATATAATAAAGTTTAATATATTTTCATTTGTTAAGAGAAGAGAGTGTATATTTTAATATAAAAAAAAGAGAGGGTTAACACAAGGAGGGGGAAGGAAAGGTGGTGTAATACTTACATCTTTGAAAAAGTGGTATTGAAAAGGATGTTTTGGTAAAACAATTTTCTTTTTTAGTGGAAGCTAACACACCTTCAACAAAAAAGTTTAAAAAATAAAGTGTTTTATATTCAATCATTCAGGAGAGGGGGGGCATCATCTAGGGGAGGGGGAGGGAGTGTAATTTTCCTCGAAGAAATAAAGATCGCAGAATCTTGAAGTTCCTAGTTTTTTTTTTTTTTTTTTGTGAATCTTGAACTCCTAGAAAGGTTTTAATTTACGTCACTGTTGTGATTTGTCCTAGTTTTGTTATTGTCAAAAATTGTGAATAAATGTAATTGATAGAATTGCAATAACAGTTGCGAAACGGTCACTGAAACTCCAAAACCTTTGACATCATAGCTGTGATCGCGAGTGTGAATAGTTTTTGAAACCTTCCTAGTAACAATCTTGCTTTATTTCCCAAAAATGACTTGAATATAAAATGTTGACCTACTGTAAGTTAAAAAGAGCCGACTGGTATGTGCAAGACAAGAGAACTTGTTGCCCCTTCTCTCTTCACCAAAGCAATGGGCTGCAATAAGTTCTTAAGAATGGCTTTCCAGAAGTTTGGCAGAAGAAAATTTCATGGCACTGCTGGAAGAAGCTCAAATTGGAGGAGTCTTATTGAGAAACAGTTGCAAATTGGAATCCCTAAAGAAAATGACTCTGTTTGCATATACAAGGTTCCACCAAACATACTACAGGTCAGTCCCAAGGCCTACATACCCAACAACATCTCAATTGGCCCTTACCATCATGGAGCACCACACTTGCAAAACATGGAATTTATGAAAGGAAGTTCTTTCACCGCCTCTTTGATCCAAATGGTGTAAATGGACCCAAATTAGATGAGGCTTTCAAGTTCCTTGAGGAACATGAAGCCAAAGTTCGAGAATATTACATGGGCGAAATCAAACAAAGTAGTGATGAGTTTCTACAAATGATGCTTGTTGATGGCTCTTTCATCATTCAGCTCTTGAGGGATTTATCACACAACCAATTCAAACAAGTCCCTTTATTCAGTAGATGATGCTACCCACCTTTCGCCGTGAGTTGATCATGCTTGAAAACCAGGTTCCACTCTTTGTTTTGAACAAATTGTTTGAGCTCACAGATAATAGTAGTTTTGATTTTGAACAACCATCCATGAGTCTCAATGATCTTGCCTTTCGATTCTTCTACCGTTTGCTTCAATCAAACTCAAGCAAACTCTTGAATGCCAAAAATCTTATAAGTTTAGACTAGAACACGTACTTGATCTTCTTAGGTACAATATTCGCCCCAAACTAATTGGAAAACAGGACCAAAGCGGAATTCAGAAGTAGATGATTCATTCTACGGCAAAGCTAAAGGAGGCTAGTGTGAAAATCAAAGTTGATGAGAACAGTGAACTGTTAGACATAAGCTTTGGAAAAAAGTGGGGAGTAGTAATGAAGGAACTCACTATCCCTCGTTTGCACATTAATGACCACAAAGGGAGAGTGTTTCGTAACATAGTGGCATTTGAGAAGTGTCACAAGAGATGCAACCCTGATGTGACAACCTACGTGTTTTTCTTCAATCGACTCTTTAACTCAACAGATGATGTGGCTCTTCTTCACCGCAAAGGGGTGCTTCACCATTCTTTAGGCAACGATGAAAGGGTGGCCGATCTAATCAATGACATTGCAAAGGAAATGGTTCCTGATGTGAACGAGTCCTACTTGCACAATGTGTGTGAATGACGCCAATAAGTACTTTGGCACCGTGCGTGCAAGAATGAGGGCTTCAATAGTGCGTAACTATTTGACCAGCTGGACTATTGGCATCTCAACCCTTGGTTGCCATCTTGGCCCTTTACTTCACCTTCATACAGACAATTTGTGGATTTACAGATGCGTTGAAGTCATTGGAGAGCAAAAATTTCAGTAATATTCATCAGAGATGCATTTTTTCTGCCATTTCGTGACACTCCTAATGGTAGCCCTGCAATGTTAGAGACAGGTAGTAATACATGATTAGAACAACTGCGATCTTCGTGATTTATGTATTGTTAAGCACCTGCCTTGATTTATGTAATATTGTGTGACTGTTTCTTAAGAGATTTTCATTTGTTGGCATTCAAAGGAAAAAAGAATTTCATGTTTTCCTTTTTATGTTTTATTTTCCTGTGTGAGGATATTAAGTGATTCATATGTCGTTATCCTAATAGTTTTGTTATCATAAATTAACTGAGATGGTCTTTTGCAGAGAGTATGGACCGATAGTGAGGACGAAGAGAGAAAGGGTGACTAGATAGAACTGAGATGGGGGGAAAAAGGTGTTTTCATAGGCAAATACATGATAAAATTTTACAATCTTGATTCTATAGATCATCTAGCAACATACTATGACATGTTCAATCAATCATAGATATAGAATTAAATCATAGAATTTGTGTACCCGATTTTAAGGATTGAACCATCTTATTGTTAATGAGATCTAACTGAAGTAGAGAACGAGAATGAGAATGAGAGAAGACTACACTCTACACGATTGATTCATTAGAAGTAATTCATCTATAGGTCTTTAGGGACAATTAATACGTAACAGATATTTCAAATACTCTCATTCTTCCACAATATTTTTAAAAATTAAATAATTTTTATAACTTTTAAATATTCTCTCTCTCTCTCTCCTTTTTCTCTCCATATATTGTTTTAAAAATTAATTCTAATAAAAAACAATTAATTTCTAGAAAGTCTCAACTTAGTCGAAGTATTGAGTCAATAGGTCAATGATCGAACCGGTAAATTATTGGTTAAACCAAATGAATTGGTAAAATTAAATTTATAGAATTTATAACAAAGATGATAAATAATATATTGGATTATCATACTATAAATTTGTTTCACCCTTTGTGTGTGTGTGTTGTGTGTGTATATGTGTGTGTGTGTGTGTGTATGTATGTATTTATATGTGAATCAGGATCCATTGACACTAGGTGTTAAAATTAGTTAAATTACACTTTCAATAACTTTTTGTAAATGTAATTTAATCAATCTAACTATTGAATTTAATGTTCTTATTAAATAGATTAAGTATACAAAATTTATATTCTAAAATTAATAGTTCATCACATCACTTTATTTTAACGTACAATATGATATCAAAATATATGTAATATTTAATGTTAGATAACATATTTAGAAAGTTTAAATGATGTGAATTTGATTCATATCATAAAGATATATTATATAAATTGTTAGATTAATTAAATTTACATTCTACAAAAAATTATTAAAAATAAAATTTAATTAACTTTGACACTTGATGTTAACGGATATATAGTGAGAAATGTCAATATATATAAAGTGTTAATTCATGAGTTAAATCAATAAAATTCACACACATAATAGAATTTTACATGAATTTGAATAGAAATGTCAAAAGTTTCTGTACTTAGAAACATAACACGTTGCCGGCATCATTTATTTAAGTGGGAAAACCGGAAGCACGAAGCACAGAACAGCGAATAATTGGAGCATCATTTAGGCGGGAAAAAAGTATTTTTATAACATTGAGACCTAGATCCCGAAGACTTTCTTTTGTTATATAGGTAAGGTTGTAGGTAATAGAGGTAAAGACTTTCCTTTATTATGTAGGTAATAGGTAATAGGTAATAGGTAATAGGTAATAGAGGTAATAGTATAGAAGTCTTGGACACAACATGTGTTCTATACGTAAGATAATAGGTGCTAGAGGTAAAGACTTTCTTTTGTTATGCAGGTAATAGGTAATAGAGGTAATAGAAGTATTGGGTACAACACGTGTTCCGTTAAGTAACGGCTAATTAGATAAAAAGAGAAAACCAACAATGAACGTATTAAGTTAAAATGTATTAGACATAATTTGATGTATGAGATTAGTAACTAGAATAATAATTTATGGGATTAAAGTTACTTTTACTCCAAAATTAATATGACGGAGATTTTCCTTATCAAGCAATGATTATAAATCCCACCAAAAAGAAAAAGCAATGAATTACAATAGTATTTCAACATCGGATGAAAATCTTTAGAATTAAATCAAGGATCCTTCGCCTATAATAATCCTTCTGTTTTTTTTTTCTCTCATTAATTATTTCTCAATGTGATGACCCATAGAATAATTCATAAGAATCATAACAGTCAGTCGCTAATTAGCTAATATAGGATACAGTGAGGTGATAATTCAGATAAGCTTCGCAAGCTAATGTATAAGCCTACTCTCTTATACCAAAAAAAAAGCCTACTCTTCTTAATTCCATAAAATCATTTGTGGTACCAACTATGCCTATGCAGAAGGAAGCAGCAGTCATTTTGTATTATTGTTTGTATAGGCTCAACTCGATCATGGAAACAAGCAGACAACGTTATCCTAGTTAAGGGGGACAAAAATTGCGGCTTCAGCTTATTCTTAAATTCAATTAATTTTCATTTTTTAAAATTATAGACAATCATTCTAAGACAAGTACTCCTATAACGTATGTTGAAATTTCTAGAATGCAATTTTTTTTCACTAAAATTATTTTTTTAATTTATTAATAGAATTTTTAAGTAAAATTTTTTATTATTAATTCCTTAACTAATACTTTTAAATACTAGTTAACAACCCTCATTTATATTAAAAAACATTTTCAATTCATTTATTTAATACGAACATCAAAGGATAATTATTTCTGCCTAAATGTAGACAGTCACTGTCGTTACATTTTAACATCCCGTCATTTTTCTCCATAAGATAGGCATTTATTTCTTCCTAAATGAAACTATCGTTCAACTTTAACATCACATCATTTTTCTTCATAAGGCAAAATCAATACTTATGTAAAAAATATATATTACATGCTAACCCAAAAGCTAATGATCTTATTTTGTGGTACATATTATTGGGTCTACATTAGGTTAAAAAATCTACTTTATACTCTATTGATATTAATTTAGGAAATGTATATTACATGCTAACCCAAAAACTAATAAAGATCTCATTTTATGGTAAATTATTATTGAGTCTTCATTAGGTTAAAATATCTACTTTATTATTCTATATATTAATTAAGAAATGTTATTACATGCTAACCCAAAAACAATAAAGATCATATAATTTTGTGGTACATTCTTATTGGACTACATTCATTAGGTTAAAAAATCTACTCAATTATTCTATTATAATAATTTTAAGATGTGTGTAGTGATAGTGTTTTTAACGTATGAGGTAAAATGTCCTTTTCAAAAGACACTTCACCGATTGCATTATAGGTATTTATTTATTTCCAATATCTAAACATTTGAACATTAATTAATCGAAAATGAGTGGCTTAAGAAATGCATAGTTTGTGGAAGAGTTTCATTAATGATAAGCAGCAATGAAACGCTGCAATCTGGTCAATAAGAAATGGATAGTTTGTGGAAGAAATGCATGGTTTGTGGAAGAAATGCATAATTAATCTCCACTTTCTTTCGTTTTGTCTGTTATATATTATATTCTAGGATGGTAAGCCATTGCTATTATAAAGGGATCATGGCCCCACAGAAAGAAACAAAGTTACCACGGTGTGTGGCTATAAAGAAAATTAAGAACCTTGATAATAATGCCTGAATATTGTTTTATTTGAGAATTATCATGTTGCTGGCTTATAAATTATTTTTCAATTTACTAGAAATAGTTTGAATCATAGTATAAGCTCACACCCCAAATCTGCAATAGCTTCCTTTACAGATACATTCCAACCAACACGCCATTTGGGTTTCCGCTGTCCGTGGAAACCCTGAAGACTATAAAGACAACAAACCGGTGTCTCTTCCTTCAACCGCTCTTAATTCTGTTCAAAGACTTCTCGAGGTAAATCTCATAAATTTTTCTCTCTCTTTCTCATTAATCCCATTCTTGCTTAGCTCTTCTTTACAATTTCCTCTTCACTCTATATGTTTGATATGTATACCGCTCTATTCTTAATCTTCCGTCCCTTTTTGCTAGATATATATAAAGGTCAGCCCAACGTGAGTGAGACTTAAAATAAATTTAAAAAAAAATTTTACTTTAAATGAAAAAAATTATGTTAAGTTTTTGTCATTATATACCTTTTTATTTTATAAAAATTAAAACAAATATTTTTTTTTTTGTAGGCCTAAAG